>JBAIZL010000134.1:1292500-1311117 GCA_036971475.1 Prosapia bicincta
TTAAACTTTTTAACAATATTTATGAAGAACTCTAAACGTAGGTAGATTTTATAGTGAGCTGCCTCATATAGTAGTGTGAGTTTATTAAAACACAGGCATAATTTAAACTTTTTTAACAATATTTATGAAGGACTCTAAACGTAGGTAGATTTTATAGTGAGCTGCCTCATATAGTAGTGTGCGTTTATTAAAACACAGGCATAATTTAAACTTTTTAACAATATTTATGAAGAACTCTAAACGTAGGTAGATTTTATAGTGAGCTGCCTCATATAGTAGTGTGAGTTTATTAAAACACAGGCATAATTTAAACTTTTTAACAATATTTATGAAGAGCTCTAAACGTAGGTAGATTTTATAGTGAGCTACCTCATATAGTAGTGTGAGTTTATTAAAACACAGGCATAATTTAAACTTTTTAACAATATTTATGAAGAGCTCTAAACGTAGGTAGATTTTATAGTGAGCTGCCTCATATAGTAGTGTGAGTTTATTAAAACACAGGCATAATTTAAACTTTTTAACAATATTTATGAAGAACTCTAAACGTAGGTAGGTTTTATAGTGAGCTGCCTCATATAGTAGTGTGAGTTTATTAAAACTAAGGCATAATTTAAACTTTTTAACAATATTTATGAAGAACTCTAAACGTAGGTAGGTTTTATAGTGAGCTGCCTCATATAGTAGTGTGAGTTTATTAAAACACAGGCATAATTTAAACTTTTTTAACAATATTTATGAAGAGCTCTAAACGCAGGTAGATTTTATAGTGAGCTGCCTCATATAGTAGTGTGAGTTTATTAAAACACAGGCATAATTTAAACTTTTTAACAATATTTATGAAGAGCTCTAAACGTAGGTAGATTTTATAGTGAGCTGCCTCATATAGTAGTGTGAGTTTATTAAAACACAGGCATAATTTAAACTTTTTTAAAAATATTTATGAAGAGCTCTAAACGCAGGTAGATTTTATAGTGAGCTGCCTCATATAGTAGTGTGAGTTTATTAAAACACAGGCATAATTTAAACTTTTTAACAATATTTATGAAGAACTCTAAACGTAGGTAGATTTTATAGTGAGCTGCCTCATATAGTAGTGTGAGTTTATTAAAACACAGGCATAATTTAAACTTTTTAACAATATTTATGAAGAGCTCTAAACGTAGGTAGATTTTATAGTGAGCTGCCTCATATAGTAGTGTAAGTTTATTAAAACACAGGCATAATTTAAACTTTTTAACAATATTTATGAAGAACTCTAAACGTAGGTAGATTTTATAGTGAGCTGCCTCATATAGTAGTGTGAGTTTATTAAAACACAGGCATAATTTAAACTTTTTAACAATATTTATGAAGAACTCTAAACGTAGGTAGATTTTATAGTGAGCTGCCTCATATAGTAGTGTGCGTTTATTAAAACACAGGCATAATTTAAACTTTTTAACAATATTTATGAAAAACTCTAAACGTAGGTAGATTTTATAGTGAGCTGCCTCATATAGTAGTGTGAGTTTATTAAAACACAGGCATAATTTAAACTTTTTAACAATATTTATGAAGAACTCTAAACGTAGGTAGATTTTATAGTGAGCTGCCTCATATAGTAGTGTGAGTTTATTAAAACACAGGCATAATTTAAACTTTTTAACAATATTTATGAAGAACTCTAAACGTAGGTAGATTTTATAGTGAGCTGCCTCATATAGTAGTGTGAGTTTATTAAAACACAGGCATAATTTAAACTTTTTAACAATATTTATGAAGAGCTCTAAACGTAGGTAGATTTTATAGTGAGCTGCCTCATATAGTAGTGTGAGTTTATTAAAACACAGGCATAATTTAAACTTTTTAACAATATTATCATTAATAAACACGATTTCGAAACATGGTTTGCAAGATAAAATACTCTTTTCTCCAAACCTAACGAATCATGACATAGAACATTGGAACGCAATGTTCTTTAAAACCACAATGAATCCGAAATATATTGGCAAAGTAACAATACAATACAGTACATTTTATACACTAGTTATATCCGAAATTGTCCGAACTCTCCCGAACGTTTCCGAGTTCGAAGATAGGTGAAGTTTTATGTTTTTGCTCTAGCTTAGTCAGTACTGGTCCTCGCCACTTACATAACATACAGTTAATTAGAGGTCAACGAGTGGTTTTATTTCACAAAGGGAAAGTGACCCTATGCACATTAATTACAAATTTACTAACCAGACTTCTTTTGTTGCCATCATCAGAGAGTGGTGAGTGCAATAATCACTGATGATGCACTGTTTCTCGTAATCGCCGAACCTAGCCTGTGTCCGTAAAAACCTAAAAGTTTGTTTATAACCTATTGTTTATAAAATTTTTAATAATAATATGAGAGTTTTATTAGGTCGTAAAATGTACAATGGCATAGGAGCCTAAAAAATAACATTGCGTATGTTGTTGGTTCTAATACCCTGTCACAACACACTGATTCCATCTAAATAATCTTAAAAAGAAATTTATTTAAACCTAAGACCAACCCAATGTTTTCATTCAACTGAATAAGCTATACAAATGAATAAACGGTGTTCCATCTTTTTAATTGAGTTTGGATGTCCATCTGTTGGCGAGGTAGGTAACAATATGCATTTATTTTACTTTACCTGTATCCAATCCGCGATTGAGAATCCCAGATACATTCCGCGTCGGTTACCGCATTACCTACTTTTCGAATTTATCTCTCACAATAGGTTATAAATTAAAGGTGTTTTCTTTCAAGGCCAAAGAACGGGTTTTAACTTGAGATAATACAATACAAATATTACAAGTATAACCAACTAATATAATATATTATTATAGTATTATTACATACTGAGCGATATTACCAAGTAAATTATAGCTCAAAATACTTCTAAACAAGTAATTTAAACAAATATTTTTAAAGTCAATCCCTACTTAGGGTCAACAAAGAAAAAATTTTATTAGAGTTACTTTTAATAAAATAATTACAATTAATATAAACAAAGTAACATAATCTATGTTTTAAAATAGCTGTTCTACCACATAAGCTAGCTACCACATAAGTCGAGCTGGTTAAAGTAACACACATCAACAAACTATAGAAACAAGTGTTAGCTTAGGTATTGTTATTACTCACTCAACATAGAAAGCAATGTACATATTTTCTGCTCAGTAGCGCCCTCTGTGACTCTCAAGGTTAGAAATGGTTTGTGGCAGTAAGTGATGGGGTGCTGAGGAAGAATCATAACGTGTGTGCAGGTTTCTAAACTGAGCTCCCTTCGGAATCATACTTTAAGGAGGTGTCATCTTGTAAGCCGAAGGATGAGGAATTGGGAAGGACTAACGAATGGAGGTCACGTGGGCAGAGATGCCCCTGAAGTACAGCAACTCTCTACCGGGGTTGAAAGTTCTAGCTCTGTTACACCCTTGTAAGACAATGTTTACGGAAGGGCTTAGAAAAGTTTAAAACAGACCTTTGGTGCTATGGAATAATTGAAAATTGTAGCATTGCTTAGTAGGTAGGATTTATTACCTGGACAAGACTTGCCCTCTTTAATAAAGTTTATAGTTTGTTTCACATTATTACGGAGCTACACTCACCATACACCCATGCACCAAAGCAAATATACAAAGACAGAGCAGAATTAAATCAGAGAAGGAGGTTAGAGCAGAACGAGATCATAGGAGACGATTATAGCATAATGAGATCAGAGCAGGAAATTATTGCAGATGAGATCAGAGCAGGAGATTAGTAATAAGATTACAGTATAATTACATTGTAGCAAGTAATTAGAATAGACTGAAATTAGAGCAGGAGATGAGACTAGAGTAGAAGATTATAGCAGAATGAGATCAAAGTAGAAGATTAGAGCAGAATGTGACTAGAGCAGAAGATTATAGCAGAATGAAATCAGAGGAGGATATTATAGCAGAATGAAATCAGAGAAGGAGGTTAGAGCAGAATGAGATCAGAGCAGAAGATTAGTGCAGAATACGACTACAGCAAAATAACATTATAGCAAATAATTAGAGCAGACTGAAGTCAGAGCAGGAGATTGGACCAGAATGAGACTAGAGCAGAATGAAATCAGAGCAGGATATTATAGAAAAATGAGATCATAGGAGGAGATAATAGCAGAGTGAGATCAGAGTAGAAGAATATAGCAGAATGAGATCAGGGTAAAAGATTAGAGCAGAATGAGATTCGAGCAGGTTGACACTAGAGCAGAAGATTAAATTAGAATAAGACTAGAGCAGAAGATTAGAGCAGAATGAGACTAGAGCAGGTTGAGACTAGAGCAGATTGAGACTAGAGCAGATTGAAACTAAAGTAGAAGATTAGAGCAGAATGAGATTAGAGCAGAATGAGACTAGAGCAGAGTGAGACTAGAGTAGATTGAGACTAAAGCAGAAGATTAGAGCAGAATGAGACTAGAGCAAAACGAGACTAGAGCAGAAGATTAGAGCTGAATAAGACTAGAGCAGATTGAGACTAGAGCAGATTGAGACTAAAGCAGAAGATTAGAGCAGAATGAAATTAGAGCAGAATGAGACTAGAGTAGGTTGAGACTATATCAGATTGAGTCTAAGGCAGAAGATTAGAGCAGAATGAGACTAGAGCAGGTTGAGGCTAGAGCAGATTGAGACTAAAGCAGAAGATTAGAGCAGAATGAGACTAGAGCAGAGTGAGACTAGACCAGAATGAGACTAGAGCATTTTGAGGTTAGAGCAGATTGAGACTAAAGCAGAAGATTAGAGCAAATGAGAATAGAACATGTTGAGACTAGTGCAGAGTGAGACTAGAGCAGAAGATTAGAGCAGAATGAGACTAGAGCATGTTGAGACTAGTGCAGAAGATTAGAGCAGTATGAGACTAGAGTATGTTGAGACTAGTGCAGAAGAATAGAGCAGAATGAGATTAGAGAATGAAGGCGCGTTAAATGAGCTGAGGTTAAATAGGCAAGTAACATTGTTAGAATTGTATTTTTAAAGAATACATCTTTACACACGCATCTAAAGAAAAAATTTGATCTAAAATGTATTTTGAAGGCATGACGGATGGTTGAAGGAGTTGTGGACTATGTGGGAAAGGGCCGTTATACGATGGAGTGCTCTGGGTCTCTGAAAGGCAATTTACGCTCTACGTTGACGTATTTGTATGTTCTATACAGATAAATCTTTCTTTTTGTTGAGGGATCGAATGGCAGGCATTAAAGCTCTACTCCAAACTGCTTTGTTTTCTGTGCGTAAACATGTGTGTTGTCTTGGTTAAATTTTAAGCTTTAATTACTTGGAAACCTTGCAAAGAGCGAGCTAACGAGGTGGGGGGGGGGAGTTACAAAAGGAAGCTCATATTGCAAACAATGCCTATTTGTCGTCCATTATCTTAGAACAAAGAGACGCGGCGCCAGTTTAAGATGAAATACCAGTTCTGCTTTTATAGTACTAAAGTGTTAAAAAGGTAGCCTACTTGAAACCAATTTATATATATTTTGTTTTATTAAAAAGATAAGTATATATTGATAATTCTACTTCGATTTCGTTCTGAAATTGCATACTTTACAAGTAAAACTTAGTAATTATTATTATAGTGGAAAACTAAAAAAGACTTGAATAATTTTAAACTGAAGCTGTATCAACAATAAAACCAAAACGCAGGCTGTGATCATATTTATTTTAAAATTTGAGTAATACTGTTTTAAACAAAGTTATTTATTTTCAGTTGGCAGCATTACACATTCAGACAGTATAAGATCTTTATATGAAAACTTGACAGAACCACTTTTACATTAAAAAAGTTTCAAGTTAGCAGCACTGCACAGTACAAGAGATAAATCTTGATATTAAAACTTGAGTGTACGAGGAAAGACAAACTTTGCTTCAGTAAATTTTGATACCTTATAACAGTATCACTGGCAACACAGAAGTATATCTTAGCGAAATCTAAAGAAAGAGAATAACATGAGGATATAAGAAGTACATAGAAATAAACATAAGCTAGAAATAAAAGATAATAAAATGACCTTCCTTCATCGTAATATCATGAAGGAATATGGAAGAAAGCGGTAAAAACAAGAATATGACACCTAAAGCACAATTAAACAGTATAATGGGAACAGTTAAAATATATATAGCAGTAAAAGAAAGCGTATCGAACATATTCAGCAGAGAATGGATGGACACTCCTAGTTCAAAATATAGTAACACAATTTTATTTTAAAAATTACCACCTGGGGAGCTTTTGCCAAACTGCGGGTGAATAAATTTCGCCCAGGATTAATCAGGGCAGCGTTTGCCGTTTCTAAAGGCAGTTAAACTCAGAATGCATTATTACAGTACAATAATCTAAAACTTTAAAGACATTTGGGTGTAAAGTGCGGAATTATTCTAAGAACGAAATAGCTAATGACATTTGTACATGTACACGCTAAACACATCACACGCACGCACACTCATACATATGTAAAATTATTAAAAAGAAACTTTACAATATTTCTGAAGGTGGAAAATCTCCAAAAGGCGCTCGATACGATCCTGAGAAACTTTAGAAAGTAGTTTAATTTGCATATTGAAAAAAAAAAATTATTTCAAAAACTTACAGAATTTCTACAAAAATCGTCACTATCAAAACTATTATTTAAACATTTACTGGTGTGTGGGTGGGTGTGTGGGTGTGTGTGTGTCTATCTGTGTGTGTGTGTGTGTATGTGGTGTATGTGTGTGTGTGTGTGTGTGTGTGTGTGTGTGTGTGGTGTGTGTGTGTGTGTGTGTGTGTGTGTGTGTGTGTGTGTGTGTGTGTGTGTGTGTGTGTGTGTGTGTGTGTGTGTGTGTGTGTGTGTGTGTGTGTGTGTGTGTGTGTGTGTGTGTGTGTGTGTGTGTGTGTGTGTGTGTGTGTGTGTGTGTGTGTGTGTGTGTGTGTGTGTTTTAGCACTTACTCTATTTAAACTTTAATGTACTACAATTAAAACAAAATACGGAAACGTTGTTTAAGTCACTTATACCCAGGAAAACTATTTCCTGATTTATTTTTAAGGAAATGCGATTACTTAGATTCCACAACACTTTTAGAACCGTGTTCCCCCAATTTATTTTATCAGTATCTAACCAAATATATAAGGATTTTTATACAAGTAAGAAAAACGCCGAGATACAACTTCAGCACAAAACTGGCAACGTATATTGAAATGTGTGAAGTCAAGCCTGCGGCAATCTGAAATACAATATCAAGTCGCCTGTATGGGGCACATATTAAATACAGGGGAGTTTATGGGTACGCTTCCATGTAGAAGGATTTCGTTTAATATTTGTTGACAGATTTAGGGTCTAGCTTCCTTTCCGGAAATAAAGAATACAATTGCCGCGAAAGGCATGTTCTACGTTTGTTCATGGAGCGTGACGATCATATTGGAATACTCTCTGGTAATTAAAACTCTAGTATTAGTAATTCATGTTTTCGTAATTCTTGTATTTGTAGTTATGGTAATCGTAATTCTTGTATTTGTATGTCTGCTATCCGTAATTCTTGTGTTTGTAATTCTGGTATCATTACTCTTGTATTTGTAATTCTGGTATTCTTAGTTCTTCTGTTTGAAGTTCTGGAATTCGGAATCGTCAATTTGTAATTCATGTATCTTTATTGATAATATCCATAGCACTTGTATTTACATTTCTGGTATTCGTAGTTCTTGTATTTGCATTTCTGGTATTTGTAGCACTTGTATTTACATTTCTGGTATTCGTAGTTCTTGTATTTGCATTTCTGGTATTCGTAGTTCTTGTATTTGCATTTCTGGTATTTGTAGCACTTGTATTTACATTTCTGGTATTCGTAGTTCTTGTATTTGCATTTCTGGTATTTGTAGCACTTGTATTTACATTTCTGGTATTCGTAGTTCTTGTATTTGCATTTCTGGTATTCGTAGCACTTGTATTTACATTTATGGTATTCGTAGTTCTTGTATTTGCATTTCTGGTATTCGTAGCACTTGTATATGCATTTCTGGTATTCGTAGTTCTTGTATTTGTATTTCTGGTATTCGTAGTTTTTGTATTTGTATTTCTGGTATTCGTAGTTCTTGTATTTGCATTTCTGGTATTCGTAGTTCTTATATTTGTATTTCTGGTATTCGTAGTTCTTGTATTTGTATTTCTGGTATTCGTAGTTCTTGTATTTGCATTTCTGGTATTCGTAGTTCTTGTACTTGTATTTCTGGTATTCGTAGCACTTGTATGTGCATTTCTGGTATTCGTAGTTCTTGTATTTGTATTTCTGGTATTCGTAGTTCTTGTATTTGCATTTCTGGTATTCGTAGTTCTTTTATTTGCATTTCTGGTATTCGTAGTTTTTGTATTTGCATTTCTGCTATTCGTAGTTCTTGTATTTGCATTTCTGGTATTCGTAGTTCTTGTATTTGTATTTCTGGTATTCGTAGTTCTTGTATTTGCATTTCTGGTATTCGTAGTTCTTGTATTTGCATTTCTGGTATTCGTAGTTCTTATATTTGTATTTCTGGTATTCGTAGTTCTTGTATTTGTATTTCTGGTATTCGTAGTTCTTGTATTTGCATTTCTGGTATTCGTAGTTCTTGTATTTGTATTTCTGGTATTCGTAGCACTTGTATGTGCATTTCTGGTATTCGTAGTTCTTGTATTTGTATTTCTGGTATTCGTAGTTCTTGTATTTGCATTTCTGGTATTCGTAGTTCTTGTATTTGCATTTCTGGATTCGTAGTTTTTGTATTTGCATTTCTGGTATTCGTAGTTCTTGTATTTGCATTTCTGGTATTCGTAGTTCTTGTATTTGTATTTCTGGTATTCGTAGTTCTTGTATTTGCATTTCTGGTATTCGTAGTTCTTGTATTTGCATTTCTGGTATTCGTAGTTCTTGTATTTGCATTTCTGGTATTCGTAGTTATTGTATTTGCATTTCTGGTAATCGTAGTTCTTGTATTTGCATTTCTGGTATTCGTAGTTCTTGTATTTGCATTTCTGGTATTCGTATTTCTTGTATTTGCATTTCTGGTATTCGTAGTTTTTGTATTTGCATTTCTGGTATTCGTAGTTCTTGTATTTGTATTTCTGAAATTGTTCACCATAATAACATATCTGCGGTAGGAAAACGTGAATCAATTATAAAATTATTAGAATAATAAGCCATATTATTTTAAAAATTTAAGTAAATTCGCACTTGGGCCAACAAAAAATAGTTATATTATTTACTCTTTATTAAATAATTACTTTATAATTACCTAATATAAATAAAGTAACATAACCTATGCGTTAAAACAGCTGTTCTACCACATAACGTATAGCATAGAATCAGCAGCCTAAAGAAATCATGTTATCACTTATTTTAAGAAAAATGTAACGTAATAACTATATATTGTTGGACTTTTTTATCCTATATATAACTAAAATAATTAATTAATTTTAATTAATGAATAGTTGTTTGGAAAACTGTATTAACATCGTTTTATCCACTTTTTTTAATGTGTTTGATGTTGAGAGGACTAATAGAAAGTATTTTTGGAGACAATAATACGCAAACAAAATCTTTGGAGTGAATTTTTTTTATAATGACTATGAAATATAAGATAATTAATAAGCAAAATAAACCATCACAGCATGTAGTTTATGTAGTATTCTAGCACAAATAAATAACATAGAGAACAAATCAAGTATAAACGAAAAGATTCTTTAATCCTTTGCTCGAGAACGCTGCTTAGAGCGAGCATCGTCGGTTACTTATCAATGAGTTTTTCCCATGGAAGTGCCTTGCTCGAGAACGCTGCTTAGAGCGAGCATCGTCGGTTACTTATCAATGAGTTTTTCCCATGGAAGTGCCTTGCTCGAGAACGCTGCTTAGAGCGAGCATCGTCGGTTACTTATCAATGAGTTTTTCCCATGGAAGTGCCTTGCTCGAGAACGCTGCTTAGAGCGAGCATCGTCGGTTACTTATCAATGAGTTTTTCTCATGGAAGTGCCTTGCTCGAGAACGCTGCTTAGAGCGAGCATCGTCGGTTACTTATCAATGAGTTTTTCTCATGGAAGTGCCTTGCTCGAGAACGCTGCTTAGAGCGAGTATCGTCGGTTACTTATCAATGAGTTTTTCTCATGGAAGTGCCTTGCTCGAGAACGCTGCTTAGAGCGAGCATCGTCGGTTACTTATCAATGAGTTTTTCTCATGGAAGTGCCTTGCTCGAGAACGCTGCTTAGAGCGAGCATCGTCGGTTACTTATCAATGAGTTTTTCTCATGGAAGTGCCTTGCTCGAGAACGCTGCTTAGAGCGAGAATCGTCGGTTACTTATCAATGAGTTTTTCTCATGGAAGTGCCTTGCTCGAGAACGCTGCTTAGAGCGAGCATCGTCGGTTACTTATCAATGAGTTTTTCTCATGGAAGTGCCTTGCTCGAGAACGCTGCTTAGAGCGAGTATCGTCGGTTACTTATCAATGAGTTTTTCTCATGGAAGTGCCTTGCTCGAGAACGCTGCTTAGAGCGAGCATCGTCGGTTACTTATCAATGAGTTTTTCTCATTGAAGTGCCTTGCTCGAGAACGCTGCTTAGAGCGAGCATCGTCGGTTACTTATCAATGAGTTTTTCTCATGGAAGTGCCTTGCTCGAGAACGCTGCTTAGAGCGAGCATCGTCGGTTACTTATCAATGAGTTTTTCTCATTGAAGTGCCTTGCTCGAGAACGCTGCTTAGAGCGAGCATCGTCGGTTACTTATCAATGAGTTTTTCCCATGGAAGTGCCTTGCTCGAGAACGCTGCTTAGAGCGAGCATCGTCGGTTACTTATCAATGAGTTTTTCTCATGGAAGTGCCTTGCTCGAGAACGCTGCTTAGAGCGAGCATCGTCGGTTACTTATCAATGAGTTTTTCTCATGGAAGTGCCTTGCTCGAGAACGCTGCTTAGAGCGAGCATCGTCGGTTACTTATCAATGAGTTTTTCTCATGGAAGTGCCTTTTTCGATAGCCCTCCCTATATTGATACGTAACTTGGTATAACTCGAATGAAATAAGCCAAAATAAATTCATCGACAATACGATTTAGTTCATTTACCATAAACAAGTTATTCACTAACCGTTAGGTGAAAACTTCATTACTTCACTAAATATCAACAAATAAATTCATTAAATATAATTTTACTATCGATTTTCACTTTCTTTTTGTATATTTGCCAGACTTTTTGCCTTACATAATTATGAACACGTTTTTAAAAGGAAATGGCAAAGAATAACAAATTGGAAGATACCAGCAAACTAATATACTTACCAAAGTCTTCAAGGGCGTGTCAATTATTTGAACCACGATCAGGCAATATGATACACGTCAAAAATTTGTATGAATAAATATTGGCAATTTTGCCAACACAAACAACTGCATGAAACGAAATTCTATTATGATGTAGATAGGATTTACATATCATACCTCTGGGAAACCAACTTTAAATAAAACAACCCGCATATATAATTTTTACTTACTAAAATGTAAAATATAATTTGCCAATAAAGTATAATTTATCATATGCTTATTACACATAAAATTTTGAAGTTGGCGCCGCAATCATGCCTTGTGTTTGCTAATTCATCAAATGTATTAAAAACATTTCCAAAAAAATCAACTTTTCGATTGCTTGATTTCCTATGGATAGTTATAGCATACCATAGAGTCCACTCAGGAAAGAAATTCCATGTGGTCGATATTATAAATGTATGGAGGACGATAATTGATCTTCATTCTGGGAAAATACCATACAATATCAAATTTCAGAAAACTCAACCTTCTTTCAATGATTTACATGGAATGTGATTGCTATAGCTGCTTATAAATGTAAGAAATAATTTCTCCTTAAACCTTTTGTATCATAAATTTAATAAATTTCTTTAATCTATAAAATAATTGTACGGAAGAAATGATTGAATAACCTGTGTTTATATCACAAGGTGCTTCACCATCGTATAAAAGCCCTTTATTTGTCACCTTCTCTCAGAGACAAAGACAGCGTTCCGTTGTAGAATGTTAAACATGATTCGGCGCCGACTTCAAACTTTTGTGGGTAGTAAGCTTATGGTAAATTATGTTATCGCAAAACGTATCACCTGATTTTATGTTATAGGTTATGTTGTACACCTGTTTTAACAAGTAGATTATGTTTTTTTATCGTACATTGTCAAGTTGAAATCTTATTTAATATTTTTAATCGGGTAATAAATATAATAATTTACAATTTAAGAAAAGTTACAAGAATCAATTCATTATATTGAATATGGAAAAGTTGTTGCTGTTAATGACGAGCTGGTTGTTAATTACTTATTACACTTTGGTATTAATTGCGATTAGACTTTTTGTTAACTAAATTAAATTGTTCTTAAATTGTTAACTTACACTTGGAGGAAACTGCCTCGAGAGGTGAAGACTTCGTAAGACGAAAAGGTTTCCTCCTAGTGTAAGTTAACAATTTAACAAGCTTTTGTTAACAAAAAGTCTGGTCGCAAGTAATATCAAAGTGTAATAAGCATTATATTGAGTATTATATTTCCGAACGAAAACTTCCTTAGGCGCATGACTATTTAAGAACAGCTTTCAACTAAATCCGTTATACAAAATTTGTATTTAATATATTTATCAACATTAAATAAAGGTTTTTCTTAACTATCCTACATAGATTGTTCGAATGAAGTATTGCCCTCTGTCGACCAGTTCACCAACTGCTACAATAGAGTTTTCTAATATTCCTTACTTCTAAGTGCACAAACTCGTAGTTTTTTATTCATTGCTTCTAGAACTTATGTTCTAAAGATACAGACCTGGCAAACTTCCACAACGCACTCGGAGCGCAAGGGGATAATTAGCTAATGCTTCACTGATTTCATCTCTCCTCCGGGTTTAATAATTTAAAATTATTCCAATAAGATGGCTGTGCAGAAAATAACATTTACCATTGTTCGAAATGCACAACATGATATTAAAAGAACTTTTTCAATATTGCCTAATTATTACGAAAACGTCGACATATAATTGTAGTTAATACGAGCATTTTTCTTTCAAAAGCTGGTATTGTAGAAATTTTTCAAAAATTAAAAGAAAATTATATCTTAAGGCTTTTAAATTTTTAGGCATACGTAAAATACATATTGAATACATTTTTTTCAAATTCTTTTATTAGTTCACACTCTTCCTATATATATTATTCAAGTGTGTAATCCTTGATAATATACGTATTATCTATCCACTCAAAATCGAATACATTTTTTTCAAATTCTTTTATTAGTTCACACTCTTCCTATATATATTATTCAAGTGTGTAATCGTTGATAATATACGTATTATCTATCCACTCAAAATCGAATACATTTTTTTCAAATTCTTTTATTAGTTCACACTCTTCCTATATATATTTTTCAAGTGTGTAATCGTTGATAATATACGTATTATCTATCCACTCAAAATCGAATACATTTTTTTCAAATTCTTTTATTAGTTCACACTCTTCCTATATATATTTTTCAAGTGTGTAATCGTTGATAATATACGTATTATCTATCCACTCAAAATCGAATACATTTTTTTCAAATTCTTTTATTAGTTCACACTCTTCCTATATATATTATTCAAGTGTGTAATCGTTGATAATATACGTATTATCTATCCACTCAAAATCGAATACATTTTTTTCAAATTCTTTTATTAGTTCACACTCTTCCTATATATATTATTCAAGTGTGTAATCGTTGATAATATACGTATTATCTATCCACTCAAAATCGAATACATTTTTTTCAAATTCTTTTATTAGTTCACACTCTTCCTATATATATTATTCAAGTGTGTAATCGTTGATAATATACGTATTATCTATCCACTCAAAGTCGAATACATTTTTTTCAAATTCTTTTATTAGTTCACACTCTTCCTATATATATTATTCAAGTGTGTAATCGTTGATAATATACGTATTATCTATCCACTCAAAATCGAATACATTTTTTTCAAATTCTTTTATTAGTTCACACTCTTCCTATATATATTATTCAAGTGTGTAATCGTTGATAATATACGTATTATCTATCCACTCAAAATCGAATACATTTTTTTCAAATTCTTTTATTAGTTCACACTCTTTCTATATATATTTTTCAAGTGTGTAATCGTTGATAATATACGTATTATCTATCCACTCAAAATCTAATACATTTTTTTCAAATTCTTTTATTAGTTCACACTCTTCCTATATATAATTTTCAAGTGTGTAATCGTTGATAATATACGTATTATCTATCCACTCAAAATCGAATACATTTTTTCAAATTCTTTTATTAGTTCACACTCTTCCTATATATATTATTCAAGTGTGTAATCGTTGATAATATACGTATTATCTATCCACTCAAAATCGAATACATTTTTTTCAAATTCTTTTATTAGTTCACACTCTTCCTATATATATTATTCAAGTGTGTAATCCTTGATAATATACGTATTATCTATCCACTCAAAATCGAATACATTTTTTTCAAATTCTTTTATTAGTTCACACTCTTCCTATATATATTATTCAAGTGTGTAATCCTTGATAATATACGTATTATCTATCCACTCAAAATCGAATACATTTTTTTCAAATTCTTTTATTAGTTCACACTCTTCCTATATATATTATTCAAGTGTGTAATCCTTGATAATATACGTATTATCTATCTACTCAAAATCGAATACATTTTTTTCAAATTCTTTTATTAGTTCACACTCTTCCTATATATATTTTTCAAGTGTGTAATCGTTGATAATATACGTATTATCTATCCACTCAAAATCGAATACATTTTTTCAAATTCTTTTATTAGTTCACACTCTTCCTATAAATAATTTTCAAGTGTGTAATCGTTGATAATATACGTATTATCTATCCACTCAAAATCGAATACATTTTTTTCAAATTCTTTTATTAGTTCACACTCTTCCTATATATATTATTCAAGTGTGTAATCGTTGATAATATACGTATTATCTATCCACTCAAAATCGAATACATTTTTTTCAAATTCTTTTATTAGTTGACACTCTTCCTATATATATTATTCAAGTGTGTAATCGTTGATAATATACGTATTATCTATCCACTCAAAATCGAATACATTTTTTTCAAATTCTTTTATTAGTTCACACTCTTCCTATATATATTATTCAAGTGTGTAATCGTTGATAATATACGTATTATCTATCCACTCAAAATCGAATACATTTTTTTCAAATTCTTTTATTAGTTCACACTCTTCCTATATATATTATTCAAGTGTGTAATCGTTGATAATATACGTATTATCTATCCACTCAAAATCGAATATATTTTTTTCAAATTATTTTATTAGTTCACACTCTTCCTATATATATTATTCAAGTGTGTAATCCTTGATAATATACGTATTATCTATCCACTCAAAATCGAATACATTTTTTCAAATTCTTTTATTAGTTCACACTCTTCCTATATATATTATTCAAGTGTGTAATCCTTGATAATATACGTATTATCTATCCACTCAAAATCGAATACATTTTTTTCAAATTCTTTTATTAGTTCACACTCTTCCTATATATATTATTCAAGTGTGTAATCGTTGATAATATACGTATTATCTATCCACTCAAAATCGAATACATTTTTTCAAATTCTTTTATTAGTTCACACTCTTCCTATATATATTATTCAAGTGTGTAATCCTTGATAATATACGTATTATCTATCCACTCAAAATCGAATACATTTTTTTCAAATTCTTTTATTAGTTCACACTCTTCCTATATATATTATTCAAGTGTGTAATCGTTGATAATATACGTATTATCTATCCACTCAAAATCGAATACATTTTTTTCAAATTCTTTTATTAGTTCACACTCTTCCTATATATATTATTCAAGTGTGTAATCCTTGATAATATACGTATTATCTATCCACTCAAAATCGAATACATTTTTTCAAATTCTTTTATTAGTTCACACTCTTCCTATATATATTATTCAAGTGTGTAATCCTTGATAATATACGTATTATCTATCCACTCAAAATCGAATACATTTTTTTCAAATTCTTTTATTAGTTCACACTCTTCCTATATATATTATTCAAGTGTGTAATCGTTGATAATATACGTATTATCTATCCACTCAAAATCGAATACATTTTTTTCAAATTCTTTTATTAGTTCACACTCTTCCTATATATATTATTCAAGTGTGTAATCGTTGATAATATACGTATTATCTATCCACTCAAAATCGAATACATTTTTTTCAAATTATTTTATTAGTTCACACTCTTCCTATATATATTATTCAAGTGTGTAATCCTTGATAATATACGTATTATCTATCCACTCAAAATCGAATACATTTTTTCAAATTCTTTTATTAGTTCACACTCTTCCTATATATATTATTCAAGTGTGTAATCCTTGATAATATACGTATTATCTATCCACTCAAAATCGAATACATTTTTTTCAAATTATTTTATTAGTTCACACTCTTCCTATATATATTATTCAAGTGTGTAATCGTTGATAATATACGTATTATCTATCCACTCAAAATCGAATACATTTTTTCAAATTCTTTTATTAGTTCACACTCTTCCTATATATATTATTCAAGTGTGTAATCCTTGATAATATACGTATTATCTATCCACTCAAAATCGAATACATTTTTTTCAAATTTTTTTATTAGTTCACACTCTTCCTATATATATTATTCAAGTGTGTAATCGTTGATAATATACGTATTATCTATCCACTCAAAATCGAATACATTTTTTTCATATTCTTTTATTAGTTCACACTCTTCCTATATATATTATTCAAGTGTGTAATCGTTGATAATATACGTATTATCTATCCACTCAAAATCGAATACATTTTTTTCAAATTATTTTATTAGTTCACACTCTTCCTATATATATTATTCAAGTGTGTAATCCTTGATAATATACGTATTATCTATCCACTCAAAATCGAATACATTTTTTCAAATTCTTTTATTAGTTCACACTCTTCCTATATATATTATTCAAGTGTGTAATCGTTGATAATATACGTATTATCTATCCACTCAAAATCGAATACATTTTTTCAAATTCTTTTATTAGTTCACACTCTTCCTATATATATTATTCAAGTGTGTAATCCTTGATAATATACGTATTATCTATCCACTCAAAATCGAATACATTTTTTTCAAATTCTTTTATTAGTTCACACTCTTCCTATATATATTATTCAAGTGTGTAATCGTTGATAATATACGTATTATCTATCCACTCAAAATCGAATACATTTTTTCAAATTCTTTTATTAGTTCACACTCTTCCTATATATATTATTCAAGTGTGTAATCCTTGATAATATACGTATTATCTATCCACTCAAAATCGAATACATTTTTTCAAATTCTTTTATTAGTTCACACTCTTCCTATATATATTATTCAAGTGTGTAATCCTTGATAATATACGTATTATCTATCCACTCAAAATCGAATACATTTTTTCAAATTCTTTTATTAGTTCACACTCTTCCTATATATATTATTCAAGTGTGTAATCCTTGATAATATACGTATTATCTATCCACTCAAAATCGAATACATTTTTTTCAAATTCTTTTATTAGTTCACACTCTTCCTATATATATTATTCAAGTGTGTAATCGTTGATAATATACGTATTATCTATCCACTCAAAATCGAATACATTTTTTCAAATTCTTTTATTAGTTCACACTCTTCCTATATATATTATTCAAGTGTGTAATCCTTGATAATATACGTATTATCTATCCACTCAAAATCGAATACATTTTTTCAAATTCTTTTATTAGTTCACACTCTTCCTATATATATTATTCAAGTGTGTAATCGTTGATAATATACGTATTATCTATCCACTCAAAATCGAATACATTTTTTCAAATTCTTTTATTAGTTCACACTCTTCCTATATATATTATTCAAGTGTGTAATCCTTGATAATATACGTATTATCTATCCACTCAAAATCGAATACATTTTTTCAAATTCTTTTATTAGTTCACACTCTTCCTATATATATTATTCAAGTGTGTAATCCTTGATAATATACGTATTATCTATCCACTCAAAATCGAATACATTTTTTCAAATTCTTTTATTAGTTCACACTCTTCCTATATATATTATTCAAGTGTGTAATCGTTGATAATATACGTATTATCTATCCACTCAAAATCGAATACATTTTTTCAAATTCTTTTATTAGTTCACACTCTTCCTATATATATTATTCAAGTGTGTAATCCTTGATAATATACGTATTATCTATCCACTCAAAATCGAATACATTTTTTTCAAATTCTTTTATTAGTTCACACTCTTCCTATATATATTATTCAAGTGTGTAATCGTTGATAATATACGTATTATCTATCCACTCAAAATCGAATACATTTTTTCAAATTCTTTTATTAGTTCACACTCTTCCTATATATATTATTCAAGTGTGTAATCCTTGATAATATACGTATTATCTATCCACTCAAAATCGAATACATTTTTTCAAATTCTTTTATTAGTTCAC
>JBAIZL010000135.1:0-25000 GCA_036971475.1 Prosapia bicincta
CTTCCTAGAGAGAGTTGTCACAGAGGCCTGCAGCGGCTGCAGGGCAGTTAAAAACATGATGTGGTGTACGTTCTTCCTAAAGAGTGTTGTCACAGAGGCCTGCAGCGGCTGCAGAGCAGTTGGAATCATGATGTGGTGTAAGTTCGTCGTCGAGACAGGTGTCACAGATTTGCTGAAAGTTTCATGTTTTTATGATGTTATGTTCTTAGTCTGACGAGAGTGGAGCTATTTTCTTGCAATGTTGTGATGACTTACTTGATTAAGAGCTTTGATTCTTGAGCAATTAGTTTTGACTATGTTAAAGCATTTGCATTTGGCAGTAAAATTAGGAACGTGTTTTAATTCAGGCTTCTGGCGATTTTAGCAAGCGGTCGGCAATTTCATTTAATTACTATTTGGGGTTCCTGTACCTCTTACAAGGCGAGTCCCCAGGTGGCAGATGGGAGATGCTTCCCGGGGTGAATCCTTTGGGTGGTAGGAGGAAAAATAAATATCTCCTTTGAAACACCAGGGAGAAGTCCCACCTTCTAGGACTCTCTGGCAACCCACCTTCTCATGTGAACTCAAATGTGTGTGCGGATAACCTGTTCAATATAGATTCATTAATTGTAGCATCTTTATGGATCTGGGAATAACCGGAACGCAGGAGCAGATGGATCTGTAAAGTAAACCGCTTAGAACTATTAGAATGATATATTTTAAACTGTATACGATACATTCGAGGGACATAAATACTCTTTGAAAGCTAAAAGGACGCTATAACATAAGGTTCACCTCCGTGCTGTTGCATGTTACATAATACCACTGGCCGATTGCTTGTGCAATTAGTATCGTACTACATTTCAAGCTGTACACATGGCGGAAAGCTGAGGAGACAAGTTTACCTAGCTTGTAATTAGTTTAATGAAGGCTCATCTGTGAATTTGATACTATTCCACTAACACTTTTGTTAAGACAAATGTGTCGAGTTGCACATGGAGAGAAATAGCGTCAAAATAAAAATAAATCCAATGTTTAACTTCCAAAAGTGTTCTAGCTATATATATTTATCGGCGAAAAGCTTTGAATAAATATATTGATTTAAAGTAGTCTTGTTTTTCAAATATTTTTAATTTATTAACTATATTACAAGAAAACATATCACCATATTTAATATATATATATATATATATATATATATATATATATATATATATATATATATATATATATTATGTGAGTAATCAGTATTCTTATATAGATAAATTATGGAACTTGGACTATTCTCAAGAGAAGAAATAGACTTTCTGTATATATATATATATATATATATATATATATAGATAGATAGATAGATAGATAGATAGATATTATGTGAGTAAACAATATTCTTATATAGTTAAAATATGGTACTTGGACTATTTTCAAGAGAAGAAATAGACTTTCTGTAGTGTCCCTTTTCAAGGTTTCATGGCTTTTCATAAAATGGAAGCTTTTAGGGTGGATTCGTTACAATTTGTTTCAAGGCGGTTCTCGAGAAGCAAAGGCTTTATACAAAGGAGATAATGTTGTAGGAATGTACACAGTATTTTTATTTTCAACTCCTATTAGTTCACTCTCTTCTTATATCTTGTTCAAGTATTCAATTGTTAATTAAATACTTTCTGTTCATCCAATCATGTTCAAAATTTTTTTAAAATTTTTTAGAGAGTGACACTTGATATTAATACAGTTTTTTCATATATTATTTCATTATTTAAATTTATTAAAGAATTAATATTGTTTTTATATGAGAGAAAAGCCTTTCACGAAAGAGGCAATGTATGCAATATAGTTATTTAGTCCCGGTTTGCTTAAAGGAAGTGTTTTCGTTAAACAGCTGACCTAATGTGACAGGTTATGTAGTAGGACAGCTGTTTTATCATAAATCTCCCTATTCTACGTCTGAACCAATAAGCCCCTACAACGATACTCCTATATTAGTAACTGCAATAGTGAGAATGTTCTTTCCCGCGTTTTTACCCCTACTTATCGTCCCCTGTCACGAACACGATATCATCGCAATATGTCATTACTACGTATCGCTTATTTTATATAACCTTAGTTAAGCAACATAATGGGACACATTTCTTGCTTTAATATAAAAGAAGCCAAGCTATAAACGAGGTCTAAAGTTGAATCCTTATAATAGTTAGAGGTAGAGATAGTGTTTGGACTCATCAGACATGCTTGCCGCATCATTAGCTCACACCACATTATTTTGAAGCCCCCCCACAACTATTTTAAGCCCCACATGACTATAGTGGTGGGTTTAAGATGTATAGACTATATAGCATATCTTCTATGAATGCCAAAGGGCGATGATAGAGCCTTATCATGCACATACTTTGTTACACCTAATATATTTCAAAATAACAAAAATGTTTAAAGAATAAAATTGTTCTCTTATTTTGTTTTGTTTTTGCCTTTTTCTTTCAAAAATTTATTTGTTGTATAACATAGATGTCACATATAATTACTTGTATTTTTTCTATATTACATTTGAACATTTTTCAATTATTTCGTTTGAATTTGAAGCAAGTATAGTTTATAATAACCTTTACCAAAACTATTTCAACATATTTTCCAACATAAGAGATTGTTTTCTAATCTGTGCTTGTTACACGTGTAAATTAAATTGTCATAACATAAATAAATGAAACCTCTCAACCACAAATAACTTTCTTCTTTAAAACCTTATGTACATTTCCATTGCATAGAAATCATCCTTAGAGGTAATTTACAATGGAAATTACTTCTGTAAATTACCTCAGTAAATTACTTCTGAGGATGATTAATATTGCAATCGAAATGTACATAAGGTTTTAAATAAAAGTAGAAAGGTATTTGTGGTTGAGAGGTTTCATTTATTTATGTTAAACACTACGCCACAGTTGTTTTATACACAGTTGTTTACAAAAAGGCCACAAGCGCGTTCCGTTCAAATCTCTATAGCTATGAAGAAAGTATTATTATTATGGAGCGATCAACAGTTGCAGTGCTAAAATACAATTATATATCTGATAAATTATGAACAATCATTTATTGTTTTAAATAAAATTTTAAAACGAATTTATGATTGAAAGAAATTTATATAATTCATATTGCACAGTTTATATAACTATAAAAATTATTACTTACATCTAAGGGTAGATTTAGTTTTTTTTTTATTTTGCCCAATAGGCCATCATTTCGGTTTCTTTGATCTTTCTAATCTTACCTCTTTCGCGTCTTCTTGATATTTACTTTTTTCCTCTGAAATATTCCCGTTCTTGGAAACATTCAAAGCAGTAAATATATAAAACATATAACTTGCGCAAAATGGCTCCTGTAAATAACTAGGACGTTTCTAAATGCTCCCTAACATCCAGAAATAGATTCTAAAGTGTGATGTTTAATCAAAATCTATGTAATAATTTTTGACTAAGATAGGTATCTTACTACTTTCATTCTGTCAGTAATTGTTTCAAGATATCGTTATATTCATTTACATTAATATAGCTCACATACAAATATTTATTATATTACATATATTATGCGTGATAATTTTAATTAAAACTTTTAACTTGTATTGGTTCGCATATTTTAACTTTTTGTGTTTTGAATTAATTAAACATATTCTAATTCTACTACAGATTGTTTATGAGATTGAAGCCGACTAAAAATATTCTTCTATATATATAGTTTGTGATTTAGGTATAGTTTAAAGGGTTATTTATTCTTACACGAGCCTAAACCCACAACGCCATGTTTGCGCCGAACAATAAGCGGTTTCCTGCAGAAAGTCATAGATTCAGCACTGTCATGTTTTGGTTTTCCAATGCGTGTAATACAAAAGACTGAAAACTAATGGACTACGATGTGCATGGCGGGAACTACACTATACGCTATGCAATGGCTTTCACGTAATGTATTACCGCATATATCAGTAGATAACTCAGTAAAACCGCGTATCCTGTTTAATTTGGTATACTGGTTAAAATACAGACTTAAATCTTAGGGATACAACTTGTACTGCTGAATACTTTTAAAACATAATTTCTAATAACATTTTATCCCACTTTTATCCTAGGATTATTTGACCTGCAAGTCCTCAATATGCAATGGGCGAAATAAATCTACAATTTAAGAGTACGATACTCAAATTTATTCAAATCACAAGCATCTCTTCAATTAGGATTGAGGAATATTATATTTTAACTTTAAAATAAATTAGTTATAACAACTTATAAGAGCAGTTACATACCATATATATATATATATATATATATATATATGCTGATACGTATTCCTTCACGGATGGAAAAATATGATTAATAGTTTCTATCTGGAGTACATCCGTTCATTCTGATGCAGCATCCTCGTCAATGCTGGATGAGATTCTAGCGAAACGTCGGAACTGCGAATTTATGGACTGCAGAATGAACGGATGTACTCCAGATAGTAACTATTCATATATATATATATATATATATATATATATATATATATATATATATATATATATATATTAAATATGGTGATATGTTTTCTCGTAATATAGTTAATAAATTTAAAATATTTCAAAAACAAGAGTACTTTAATATATATATTATTCAAAGCCTTTCGTGATATATATATATATATATATATATATATCGAAATCTTGTTGCTGTTTATGACGAGCTGGTTGTTAATTACACATTACACTTTTGCTAAAGTATATAGTATAAGTATAAGTAAAGTATAAGTATATATATATAAATATATATATATATATATATATCGAAATCTTGTTGCTGTTTATGATGAGCTGGTTGTTAATTACATATTACACTTTTGCTAAAGTATATAGTATAAGTATAAGTAAAGTATAAGTATATATATATATATATATATATCGCAGTATGCTTTCTTGTGTATTAATAAAGAACAAAAGTCCAAATGCAAATACAAGAAATATAATTGAATTTACAATTCCTTAGCCAACGAAAAGCTTTGAATTGTAAATTCAATTATAATTCTTGTATTTGTATTTAGACTTTTGTTCTTTATATATATATATATATATATATATATATATATATAAGATCATAAATTATTCAAATACAAGAATACTATTTATTTATATTATTTGAATATAAATAAATAATATTCTTGTATTTGAATAACTTATGTTGTTTTAGATTATTAAACAAGAAAACATTATATATATATGTATATATATATATATATATATATATATATATATATATATATATACAAAATGTGTGAGAAAAAGGGGGAGTGTCTGGATTTGTATTTATTCCTATTATTACCATTGAATAGAGCAGTGTGTAATGTTAAATCTATACTTGACAAAACGTAATCCCAACATAAACCACATTTATTCCTGACATTAATATCATAATTACCATGTTCGTCTATAGTTAGAGGTATTCCGTTTTAATTCCCTTTAAATAAAACGAGGTAGGAGAACCTTGTAAACACAAAACGACAGTAAAAAAGACAAAGCCTCCATCTCAACTCAAAGCAAAAAAAGGAACAACTCCAGCGAGGAAACAAAGGATAATGCGTTGACGTCGTTTTTCCTTATCCTGGCGAAAAACGTTTGAATATTGTACTTTAATTACTTTCTCTCATTAGAGTTTAAGAGATATTTAGGACAACTAAAGTATATATTTATGAATTTTTGTCTACATATAAAATTTTTTATTTATTATTATTAGCACTGTGATGCAATTATAAATTAAAACCTTCAAACCGATAAAAACATAATATTTATATCGTGATGTACATTTCGATTGCATAGCAATCTTCTTCAGAGGAAACTACTGCAAGACTCAGATAGTTTTCTATGGAAATGATTCCTCTGCGATCAATTTTTTTGCGAAAAAACCAACCAGGTTGTTTTCGCTGAGAGCAATTAGTATGACCTAAACTAAACTATTCCTAATATCTAAGTCTAAAAGTCTAAATACAACTATAGCCTAAGAAACTATCTAAATTATTTAAAGTATACTAAAATACTATACATATTGAATAGTTAAAACTATTAATAATTTAAATAGCTATAACTAAACAAAATAAAATAAAAGGTAAAACTAAATTCTAAGTTTTTACCAACTAAGATAAACAAAATTAAATTAAAAGTAAAAAGGTAAATTAAGGTAGCGTAAGAAAGTAATGACACGTGCGATGGCCCTGACATCGTCCTTAAAACCTCTTTTAAACTCCCTCGAAGATCGTAATGGTTATAGAAGTCGGTCAATTCATCGCACTCAAGCAGAATATGCGTGACTGTGATGGTCCTCGACAGAACGGATATGGAGGGGGACTTCGTGTTACATCAACCAACCATGGGTTGACAAAGAGTGGCTGATGCGAAGTAACCACCACTTCCTCTCTACGATTCTGAACGAACTGAAGACCTCCGTGGTAGGACGGTGTTCTTGATGTCCCTCAGATTGTTTCCATCCACATTTTGCCACTCTTCATTCCAAGTACGGAATAGTGTATTTGTGACATTGCATACAAAATCTGATGCCATGACACGTTGTGTTAATACCTATAGCTAGTTTACCCCCTTCATCTGCTTTTGTGTTTCTGATTATTTCGGTATGACCAGGCTCCCAGAAAAATGACATGTCTGCACCCCGTGATTGGAGCATGTGTATTGAGCACAGGATAAAGAGTTATTGGGATACATTTCCTGAATCACCTGGAGAGCACTTTTGGAATCGAAACACAAGATGTAGTGGAATGTTGCAGATGGTATAGTTTGTAGCGATTAGAATATATGCCACCTAGACGCTGCTGAAATACCTGCTGTTCAAGTAATTCTTAAAAATTACATAAATGTTACAACTTATAAAGTTGCTCTTCTCCATGCCTCTCCATTCTCAACAAGTGTCTGTCGCAAGAGAAAGGCAGTCTCTATGACTGACTCCAACAAAACCAATTGGTCAACCGATGGACGATATTGTATGAAGCCACACTGTTCGTTCGAAAGGAGGACATTGGTTTCTAGGTAAAAGACAAGACTGACGTCAAGATTCACCATCTTCTCCAATAGCTTGCATACACAGATAGGTAGAGATATTGGCCTGTAACTACTGGGATTAGTTTTGTCTTTTCTATATTTCAAAAGAGGAGTAACAAAAGAGGAGATGCATTTCTGTCTCTTCTAAAAATGCATCGAAAAAACCATACTCCTAGAATATACGGATGTATATTCGAAAAACTAGTTTTACCGACGATGTAAGATGTTTAATCATGTAATGTACAATATCATCTGTGCATGGAGCTGGATCCTTCGTTGACGATGGAGCTGATTCTAGTTCTTTTATATAAAAAAAAGATTTATTTAAAGAAGAATCTCCATAAAAACCACCAGAGAAAGCTGTAGCTTCCTGTTTATGTGTGCTAACTTGGAATACGATGAAGAAGAAACCTTTGAAACCAATATTAGAGTCTTTAACTCCTTTCAACGGACTGATTGTGCAGACAGATATAACTAACGGATATTAAAGTGATTTTCTTCTTAATATTTCCTTTAATGTTTTTGTCGTCCTAATTCATAACATCATCCATTAAAGCATAAATAGCCTCTGTGATAGGTCCCCTGCCTAACTATGGTTTACTACTAACAAGCATGATGAATTTTAATGAAATTTGTGTTTCTGATGCTAAATTGTTTTCGTTGATTGTCACGTTTCGAGTTATGACCATCTCTAGTTTCCTGAATTCAATTCACACACAGAAAGTATTTCTGGCAAGATCAAAATTCATTAAAGGTTGGCGGTGAGACGGATGTTCTTGGTTCTAAGGAGACTAAACAGTCTCTTGTAGAATCGTAGACTTCTGTAGGAATTTAGACATCTTTCTTACGGTCTAACTTGAGTCGCTTAAGTAACCTTTATATCGAGTAATTTTATAAATCCTATTTACATGTAAAGCCACACATCGTTGAATCAACTATTTAACAAGTTATTGGATTTTGAGTGCCTTAAGTACTGTTGCGTCTATAACTACCAAAGGTTTCACCGGTCATAGATGATAACAATTCCATATGGGAGGTTTTTCTTCCTCTCGAACAAAACATATCTCTCTGGATATTGGATTTTGAGTACCTTAAGTACTGTTGCGTCTATAACTACCAAAGGTTTCACCGGTCATAGATGATAACAATTCCATATGGGAGGTTTTTCTTCCTCTCGAACAAAACTTATCTCTCTGGATATTGGATTTTGAGTACCTTAAGTACTGTTGCGTCTATAACTACCAAAGGTTTCACCGGTCATAGATGATAACAATTCCATATGGGAGGTTTTTCTTCCTCTCGAACAAAACATATCTCTCTGGATATTGGATTTTGAGTACCTTAAGTACTGTTGCGTCTATAACTACCAAAGGTTTCACCGGTCATAGATGACAACAATTCCATATGGGAGGTTTTTCTTCCTCTCGAACAAAACATATCTCTCTGGATATTGGATTTTGAGTACCTTAAGTACTGTTGCGTCTATAACTACCAAATGTTTCACCGGTCATAGATGATAACAATTCCATATGGGAGGGATTTCTTCCTCTCGAACAAAACATATCTCTCTGGATATTGGATTTTGAGTACCTTAAGTACTGTTGCGTCTATAACTACCAAAGGTTTCACCGGTCATAGATGATAACAATTCCATATGGGAGGTTTTTCTTCCTCTCGAACAAAACATATCTCTCTGGATATTGGATTTTGAGTACCTTAAGTACTGTTGCGTCTATAACTACCAAAGGTTTCACCGGTCATAGATGATAACAATTCCATATGGGAGGGATTTCTTCCTCTCGAACAAAACATATCTCTCTGGATATTGGATTTTGAGTACCTTAAGTACTGTTGCGTCTATAACTACCAAAGGTTTCACCGGTCATAGATGATAACAATTCCATATGGGAGGTTTTTCTTCCTCTCGAACAAAACATATCTCTCTGGATATTGGATTTTGAGTACCTTAAGTACTGTTGCGTCTATAACTACCAAAGGTTTCACCGGTCATAGATGATAACAATTCCATATGGGAGGTTTTTCTTCCTCTCGAACAAAACATATCTCTCTGGATATTGGATTTTGAGTACCTTAAGTACTGTTGCGTCTATAACTACCAAAGGTTTCACCGGTCATAGATGATAACAATTCCATATGGGAGGTTTTTCTTCCTCTCGAACAAAACATATCTCTCTGGATATTGGATTTTGAGTACCTTAAGTACTGTTGCGTCTATAACTACCAAAGGTTTCACCGGTCATAGATGATAACAATTCCATATGGGAGGTTTTTCTTCCTCTCGAACAAAACATATCTCTCTGGATATTGGATTTTGAGTACCTTAAGTACTGTTGCGTCTATAACTACCAAAGGTTTCACCGGTCATAGATGATAACAATTCCATATGGGAGGTTTTTCTTCCTCTCGAACAAAACATATCTCTCTGGATATTGGATTTTGAGTACCTTAAGTACTGTTGCGTCTATAACTACCAAAGGTTTCACCGGTCATAGATGATAACAATTCCATATGGGAGGTTTTTCTTCCTCTCGAACAAAACATATCTCTCTGGATATTGGATTTTGAGTACCTTAAGTACTGTTGCGTCTATAACTACCAAAGGTTTCACCGGTCATAGATGATAACAATTCCATGTGGGAGGTTTTTCTTCCTCTCGAACAAAACATATCTCTCTGGATATTGGATTTTGAGTACCTTAAGTACTGTTGCGTCTATAACTACCAAAGGTTTCACCGGTCATAGATGATAACAATTCCATGTGGGAGGTTTTTCTTCCTCTCGAACAAAACTTATCTCTCTGGATATTGGATTTTGAGTACCTTAAGTACTGTTGCGTCTATAACTACCAAAGGTTTCACCGGTCATAGATGATAATAATTCCATGTGGGAGGTTTTTCTTCCTCTCGAACAAAACATATCTCTCTGGATATTGGATTTTGAGTACCTTAAGTACTGTTGCGTCTATAACTACCAAAGGTTTCACCGGTCATAGATGATAACAATTCCATGTGGGAGGTTTTTCTTCCTCTCGAACAAAACTTATCTCTCTGGATATTGGATTTTGAGTACCTTAAGTACTGTTGCGTCTATAACTACCAAAGGTTTCACCGGTCATAGATGATAACAATTCCATGTGGGAGGTTTTTCTTCCTCTCGAACAAAACATATCTCTCTGGATATTGGATTTTGAGTACCTTAAGTACTGCTGCGTCTATAACTACCAAAGGTTTCACCGGTCATAGATGATAACAATTCCATATGGGAGGTTTTTCTTCCTCTCGAACAAAACATATCTCTCTGGATATTGGATTTTGAGTACCTTAAGTACTGCTGCGTCTATAACTACCAAAGGTTTCACCGGTCATAGATGATAACAATTCCATATGGGAGGTTTTTCTTCCTCTCGAACAAAACATATCTCTCTGGATATTGGATTTTGAGTACCTTAAGTACTGCTGCGTCTATAACTACCAAAGGTTTCACCGGTCATAGATGATAACAATTCCATATGGGAGGTTTTTCTTCCTCTCGAACAAAACATATCTCTCTGGATATTGGATTTTGAGTACCTTAAGTACTGTTGCGTCTATAACTACCAAAGGTTTCACCGGTCATAGATGATAACAATTCCATATGGGAGGTTTTTCTTCCTCTCGAACAAAACTTATCTCTCTGGATATTGGATTTTCAGTACCTTAAGTACTGTTGCGTCTATAACTACCAAAGGTTTCACCGGTCATAGATGATAACAATTCCATATGGGAGGTTTTTCTTCCTCTCGAACAAAACATATCTCTCTGGATATTGGATTTTGAGTACCTTAAGTACTGTTGCGTCTATAACTACCAAAGGTTTCACCGGTCATAGATGATAACAATTCCATATGGGAGGTTTTTCTTCCTCTCGAACAAAACTTATCTCTCTGGATATTGGATTTTGAGTACCTTAAGTACTGTTGCGTCTATAACTACCAAAGGTTTCACCGGTCATAGATGATAACAATTCCATGTGGGAGGTTTTTCTTCCTCTCGAACAAAACATATCTCTCTGGATATTGGATTTTGAGTACCTTAAGTACTGTTGCGTCTATAACTACCAAAGGTTTCACCGGTCATAGATGATAACAATTCCATATGGGAGGTTTTTCTTCCTCTCGAACAAAACTTATCTCTCTGGATATTGGATTTTGAGTACCTTAAGTACTGTTGCGTCTATAACTACCAAAGGTTTCACCGGTCATAGATGATAACAATTCCATATGGGAGGTTTTTCTTCCTCTCGAACAAAACATATCTCTCTGGATATTGGATTTTGAGTACCTTAAGTACTGTTGCGTCTATAACTACCAAAGGTTTCACCGGTCATAGATGATAACAATTCCATATGGGAGGTTTTTCTTCCTCTCGAACAAAACATATCTCTCTGGATATTGGATTTTGAGTACCTTAAGTACTGTTGCGTCTATAACTACCAAAGGTTTCACCGGTCATAGATGATAACAATTCCATATGGGAGGTTTTCCTTCCTCTCGAACAAAACTTATCTCTCTGGATATTGGATTTTGAGTACCTTAAGTACTGTTGCGTCTATAACTACCAAAGGTTTCACCGGTCATAGATGATAACAATTCCATATGGGAGGTTTTTCTTCCTCTCGAACAAAACATATCTCTCTGGATATTGGATTTTGAGTACCTTAAGTACTGTTGCGTCTATAACTACCAAAGGTTTCACCGGTCATAGATGATAACAATTCCATATGGGAGGTTTTTCTTCCTCTCGAACAAAACATATCTCTCTGGATATTGGATTTTGAGTACCTTAAGTACTGTTGCGTCTATAACTACCAAAGGTTTCACCGGTCATAGATGATAACAATTCCATATGGGAGGTTTTTCTTCCTCTCGAACAAAACTTATCTCTCTGGATATTGGATTTTGAGTACCTTAAGTACTGTTGCGTCTATAACTACCAAAGGTTTCACCGGTCATAGATGATAACAATTCCATATGGGAGGTTTTTCTTCCTCTCGAACAAAACTTATCTCTCTGGATATTGGATTTTCAGTACCTTAAGTACTGTTGCGTCTATAACTACCAAAGGTTTCACCGGTCATAGATGATAACAATTCCATATGGGAGGTTTTTCTTCCTCTCGAACAAAACATATCTCTCTGGATATTGGATTTTGAGTACCTTAAGTACTGTTGCGTCTATAACTACCAAAGGTTTCACCGGTCATAGATGATAACAATTCCATATGGGAGGTTTTTCTTCCTCTCGAACAAAACATATCTCTCTGGATATTGGATTTTGAGTACCTTAAGTACTGTTGCGTCTATAACTACCAAAGGTTTCACCGGTCATAGATGATAACAATTCCATATGGGAGGTTTTTCTTCCTCTCGAACAAAACATATCTCTCTGGATATTGGATTTTCAGTACCTTAAGTACTGTTGCGTCTATAACTACCAAAGGTTTCACCGGTCATAGATGATAACAATTCCATATGGGAGGTTTTTCTTCCTCTCGAACAAAACTTATCTCTCTGGATATTGGATTTTGAGTACCTTAAGTACTGTTGCGTCTATAACTACCAAAGGTTTCACCGGTCATAGATGATAACAATTCCATATGGGAGGTTTTTCTTCCTCTCGAACAAAACATATCTCTCTGGATATTGGATTTTGAGTACCTTAAGTACTGTTGCGTCTATAACTACCAAAGGTTTCACCGGTCATAGATGATAACAATTCCATATGGGAGGTTTTTCTTCCTCTCGAACAAAACATATCTCTCTGGATATTGGATTTTGAGTACCTTAAGTACTGTTGCGTCTATAACTACCAAAGGTTTCACCGGTCATAGATGATAACAATTCCATATGGGAGGTTTTTCTTCCTCTCGAACAAAACATATCTCTCTGGATATTGGATTTTGAGTACCTTAAGTACTGTTGCGTCTATAACTACCAAAGGTTTCACCGGTCATAGATGATAACAATTCCATATGGGAGGTTTTTCTTCCTCTCGAACAAAACATATCTCTCTGGATATTGGATTTTGAGTACCTTAAGTACTGTTGCGTCTATAACTACCAAAGGTTTCACCGGTCATAGATGATAACAATTCCATATGGGAGGTTTTTCTTCCTCTCGAACAAAACTTATCTCTCTGGATATTGGATTTTCAGTACCTTAAGTACTGTTGCGTCTATGTCTACCAAAGGTTTCACCGGTCATAGATGATAACAATTCCATATGGGAGGTTTTTCTTCCTCTCGAACAAAACATATCTCTCTGGATATTGGATTTTGAGTACCTTAAGTACTGTTGCGTCTATAACTACCAAAGGTTTCACCGGTCATAGATGATAACAATTCCATATGGGAGGTTTTTCTTCCTCTCGAACAAAACATATCTCTCTGGATATTGGATTTTGAGTACCTTAAGTACTGTTGCGTCTATAACTACCAAAGGTTTCACCGGTCATAGATGATAACAATTCCATATGGGAGGTTTTTCTTCCTCTCGAACAAAACATATCTCTCTGGATATTGGATTTTGAGTACCTTAAGTCCTGTTGCGTCTATAACTACCAAAGGTTTCACCGGTCATAGATGATAACAATTCCATATGGGAGGTTTTTCTTCCTCTCGAACAAAACATATCTCTCTGGATATTGGATTATGAGTACCTTAAGTACTGTTGCGTCTATAACTACCAAAGGTTTCACCGGTCATAGATGATAACAATTCCATATGGGAGGTTTTTCTTCCTCTCGAACAAAACATATCTCTCTGGATATTGGATTTTGAGTACCTTAAGTACTGTTGCGTCTATAACTACCAAAGGTTTCACCGGTCATAGATGATAACAATTCTATATGGGAGGTTTTTCTTCCTCTCGAACAAAACTTATCTCTCTGGATATTGGATTTTGAGTACCTTAAGTACTGTTGCGTCTATAACTACCAAAGGTTTCACCGGTCATAGATGATAACAATTCCATATGGGAGGTTTTTCTTCCTCTCGAACAAAACATATCTCTCTGGATATTGGATTTTGAGTACCTTAAGTACTGTTGCGTCTATAACTACCAAAGGTTTCACCGGTCATAGATGATAACAATTCCATGTGGGAGGTTTTTCTTCCTCTCGAACAAAACATATCTCTCTGGATATTGGATTTTGAGTACCTTAAGTACTGTTGCGTCTATAACTACCAAAGGTTTCACCGGTCATAGATGATAACAATTCCATATGGGAGGTTTTTCTTCCTCTCGAACAAAACATATCTCTCTGGATATTGGATTTTGAGTACCTTAAGTACTGTTGCGTCTATAACTACCAAAGGTTTCACCGGTCATAGATGATAACAATTCCATGTGGGAGGTTTTTCTTCCTCTCGAACAAAACATATCTCTCTGGATATTGGATTTTGAGTACCTTAAGTACTGTTGCGTCTATAACTACCAAAGGTTTCACCGGTCATAGATGATAACAATTCCATATGGGAGGTTTTTCTTCCTCTCGAACAAAACATATCTCTCTGGATATTGGATTTTGAGTACCTTAAGTACTGTTGCGTCTATAACTACCAAAGGTTTCACCGGTCATAGATGATAACAATTCCATATGGGAGGTTTTTCTTCCTCTCGAACAAAACATATCTCTCTGGATATTGGATTTTGAGTACCTTAAGTACTGTTGCGTCTATAACTACCAAAGGTTTCACCGGTCATAGATGATAACAATTCCATGTGGGAGGTTTTTCTTCCTCTCGAACAAAACATATCTCTCTGGATATTGGATTTTGAGTACCTTAAGTACTGTTGCGTCTATAACTACCAAAGGTTTCACCGGTCATAGATGATAACAATTCCATATGGGAGGTTTTTCTTCCTCTCGAACAAAACATATCTCTCTGGATATTGGATTTTGAGTACCTTAAGTACTGTTGCGTCTATAACTACCAAAGGTTTCACCGGTCATAGATGATAACAATTCCATGTGGGAGGTTTTTCTTCCTCTCGAACAAAACATATCTCTCTGGATATTGGATTTTGAGTACCTTAAGTACTGTTGCGTCTATAACTACCAAAGGTTTCACCGGTCATAGATGATAACAATTCCATATGGGAGGTTTTTCTTCCTCTCGAACAAAACATATCTCTCTGGATATTGGATTTTGAGTACCTTAAGTACTGTTGCGTCTATAACTACCAAAGGTTTCACCGGTCATAGATGATAACAATTCCATGTGGGAGGTTTTTCTTCCTCTCGAACAAAACATATCTCTCTGGATATTGGATTTTGAGTACCTTAAGTACTGTTGCGTCTATAACTACCAAAGGTTTCACCGGTCATAGATGATAACAATTCCATATGGGAGGTTTTTCTTCCTCTCGAACAAAACATATCTCTCTGGATATTGGATTTTGAGTACCTTAAGTACTGTTGCGTCTATAACTACCAAAGGTTTCACCGGTCATAGATGATAACAATTCCATATGGGAGGTTTTTCTTCCTCTCGAACAAACCATATCTCTCTGAATCTACTAATTAACTTTACAAACTTGTACATATACTGTGGTTCTCACATTCTTCTTGGGAAACTACTTGCACAAATTATAAAGAAAAAAGTATTAATGTATTGCTTTTAAAATAGCATAATTTAATTAATAAAGTCAGATTATTATTGCATATTTGATATATTCATGTGTGTGTGTGTTTGAATGCAAAGCTCCGTAATTGATTTTACGTCGTGCTTCCACAATAATTTTAGCACATAAGATGGATATAACGGTGGATTCATTTTTAAAACCATAACATTTTGTACTTAACAATAGGTTTCTGGTAGATACTTACTTATTGTTTGGTAATTCGTCTATTTGTATTATTTCTTTACAGATTAGCAAATAGTAATGGATTTAATTCTGTTTACAAAATGTATATCTCTTTTACATATAAACCTGCATTTTACGTGTGTGTTATAAAATGTATATTTCTACCATATTAAAATTATATATTATTTTAACTATTATAGGACATATCTTCCATTTTCACGAAGATTTTAGGGGTAAAAATGTATTTTATATGTTTGAAATAAGCTGTTTTCTTTATTAATGGAAAGATCTCAAACACCAAACCCTATCATATTTTATAGTTTTTGAATTACACAATATAATTAATTTCAAACTGACATATATATATATATATATATATATATATATATATATATATATATATATATATATATATATATATATATATATATATATACTATAGTATTAGTAATACTATTCTTTTTTTCATAATATGTTATCTAATTATGTTTATTATAACATATCAAATTATTTTGGTTTGTTTTAGCTTTTATTTGGTTTGTAAGTTTAAAAATTTTTGAATTACAGATTAGACCAACGGTCGCATAGAAACCTCTCTCATTATTAACGGTTAAAAAATAAATATGTAAATTGTTTTCTTAAGATATAAAAAACTCCCATTCCAAGTGTCAGCAGAAATATATGAGTTTTTCCCGGTTTATTTTTCCAGTATCGTTTAGGATTTTAAGGTTCCGTTAAGAAATTACAAAATATAACTATAATAATATCCTTATGGGTATAGAAAATACTTTATTCTATGACTGATAAATATTGTTATTCAATTCCACACTCTTTTATTAGTTCTTAATCTCTCTACTAATATCTTGGTAAACCTTCTAATCATTATTAAAATACTTTATACTCATACACTGAATTAAAAAAAAGTACTTTTTTATACTTTTAGCGGAGGACACGATGTTCTACGAAATTAAAAACAAACTACCAAGTGTGAAATAACGTCTACTATACACAGCACTATCACTGTAATGAAACCTAATACAAATCGTCCCCCACAAACGACGTAAATAAGTAGAGCCAGTGACAGCGACAAATCAACCAATAACAGCCGCAGTAAAATATCAGTCACTCTCCAGCCAGCGTCGCGCGACGTTTTATCCAATCACAAAGAAGACAGCGTCCGATCGATCCATTGTCACTGAAACTGCAATTTTCCATATATTGACACTAGTACCACTAGCGACAATCGAATATCAGTGACAAGTGACCGTGACAAAATATCTACCCTCCCTATTTTAGGTATTAGTATAAGGCTGTAGATGTATTTTAAAGATAATTGGGACTTATACGGACAAAAAGACACACACACACCTTTTGACATTATAACCCCAATACTCTTTGAAGATACACTTACAACCTTACACGAATATCCCAACTCCAACTTAACTTGAAACAGCCAAGAGGGCAGTTACGAACTGAGTTGACAGTGGGACACATCTCCCGAATCGCCCGTCCTCAATAACCATAAAAGTAAGTACTACCATAGGCAAGTGTAATACCTATATGTACAAGTCATTTTTAGTTAAAAACTAATAGCTCACATGAAGACAGAATCAATTTATGTACTGAAAGGTGACAGGGTCTATTTACACATGATTAACATATAAGCTCTTCGTAGAGCGTTGAAGACAAAATGAAAAGTTATTCAAAAATTATTAAAGACATGACAACGAGATTATTAACAAAGGTTTACGCTTTATAAAATTTATTGTGCAAAATGTTCCTTCTTTAGAAGAGCGAAATATTTAAATAAAATTAGACCTCTTAGGAACCTTTTCCATATAAAATATGTAAAATAGATCAGAAAACCATAACAGTGATAATGTTAACGCTATTTATTCCACTTTTAGATATTTTGTTTTACTTTTATTATGGTAATATCTTACAAATTAGGCTTACTAAGAAAAAGAAATCCTATTTAATACAAATGTAAGCATTTCTGATTACACTATTCTACAATAAAATATGTGTTGAAGTACATCGGTTAAATGTGCGAAAAATAATCTGTACCAATAAAATATCAATAACTCTCCATTGTAGTTGTAAGTATAACACTTATATAAATAACAATTAAATAAAATGAAAATAATTTTGTATATTACCAGATATTTGAGATATCTGCATGAGCAATTAAAAAACAATATATTCGAATTACCGAAATATTAAAAAAAAATTGTTAAATATGATTGTGAAATAATAATTATAATGCTAGTAACCAAAATATATAGTTTGAAACGACTTTTGCTGTTTTGCCTTTGTAGTTCCATCTATTCTGTTATTTCCTAGTTCTATCAGAATTGTCTGCCAAGTACATAGAAATCTATCAACAATACACAAATAGTTTTGTTGTGTAGAGGACATCCTAAAAGTGTCATTTGCAGAAGAAAGCCTAGAAAATGAAGGAGAATTGCCCAGTCAACATATTTCCCTTTAAATAGGCAAGCTTTGCCAATAACGTAACAGGTTTTATGTAATTAAAACTCCAACTTTATAAAATGACAGACATTTATACGTGCAAACTTTCTGTTTAGAGTACTCATTTCAACCGTCACTAAGAGTTACACAAATAAACTTGCATGGCAGCTTTATTCAGGCTTCAGTAAATTCGAAGCAAATCCACTTGATCTGCCTTGTAAATGGTCGTAAGGTAAAAATGACAGTAATAAATATAAGTTATAAATCCAGGGAATGAGAAAATTCAATGAGATTACAAGCACCGACGTAAAAAGGAAACTATTAGTCTATAACTAGTAAAAAAAATCTATATATGTGCAAAACTGAATACGAAATAAATTACGAAAATATAATGTAAAGTTCCAAGAAAAGAGGAGGATCTTTTGGAGTCGTCGCCAAAGCGTCAAATGATGAATCACGCTGGCAACATGAACGTTGGCCACTGTGAGTTCTATTTGTAATGCGTTGAACACAGGAAATTATAAGCAATAAATGCGGAGGCTCTACAACAAATTGTTTATAAGATGATGTTTTTCCAGCAGCCAGACACCACTGTGTGGTATTGATTTCATACTAACATTTCACTGAGAGCCAACAGAAAACTGGCAAATATCCAGGGTGCACAGGCAACAAAAGTAATTGATGTTCCATTGAGAGCATCAATCTACCATAGCTTGAGAGCACCATAGACACTGCCATTGACACTAAAGACCGACAACAGATTCGTAGGTGCTGCGACGACTGCCACATGAAAACGAAAGTTCACTAATAATTAAAGTTATTGAAAACTATTAGCAATTATTCCTTTGAAAAACGTAACAATTTTTTTGTGAGTAAGAAACCTTCAGGACAACGGAATTCATTGTCACAAAATCCAGCCAAGGAAAACGTTCTTTAAATTTTATTTATGCCTATATCTGACTCAATGTTTTATGATGTTTTTATTACATCAAATTATGTATATTTTGAAATTTCTAAGAAATAAAATTGATAAATAAAAAGGTAATATTCTAAATCTATCAGACTCCCCTCCTCCCTCGCTCTCTCTCTCTCTCTCTCTCTCTCTCTCTCTATATATATATATATATATATATATATATATATATATATATATATATACATATATATATATATATATATATATATATATATATATATATACATATATATAAATATATATATAAATATAAAATACCTTTTCTTCTTTAATAATTTAAAACAATATAGGTTATTCTAATACAATTTTCATTCCTGATGATGTTGGTACTGTATACCAACGAAAAGCTTTGAATATAAATTAATAAATAATCTTGTATTTAAATAACCTATGTTGTTTAAAAATAAATATATATATATATATATATATATATACGATAAAACATACAAATGTGTATCTGTGTGTGTGTGTGTTTTTGTGTGTATGTGTGTGTGTGTGTGTGTGTGTGTGTGTGTGTGTGTGTCTGTGTGTGTATCTGTTTGTGTCTGTGTGTGTGTGTGTATCTGTTTGTGTGTGTGTGTGTGTTTGTGTGTATGTGTGTGTGTGTGTGTGTGTGTGTGTGTGTGTGTGTGTGTGTGTGTGTGTGTGTGTGTGTGTGTGTGTGTGTGTATGTGTGAGTGTGTGTGTGTGTGTGTGTGTGTGTGTGTGAGTGTGTGTGTGTGTGTGTGTGTGTGTGTGTGTGTGTGTGTGTGAGTGTGTGTGTGTGTGTGTGTGTGTGTGTGTATCTGTTTGTGTGTGTGTGTGTGTATCTGTTTGTGTGTGTGTGTGTGTGTGTGTGTGTGTGTGTGTGTGTATGTGTGTGTGTGTGTGTGTGTGTGTGTGTGTGTCTGTGTGTGTGTGTGTTTGTGTCTGTGTGTGTCCGTATGGATGTGTGTGTGTGTGTTTGTGTGTGTGTGTGTGTGTGTGTGTTAATTTTACTTGAAAGGCTACTCCTTTATAATAGAAATATTTTTTAAGAGTAAAGAATGAGTGGCCATTACCAGATGTTCTTTCTGCTAGACCTTTTATTCTTGAGTGTCGACTACGTAGAAGCTGGTTTGGGAACGCCATTTTGCAATCTGTTGTTACTACGAATAGAATAAAAGCTGTGCAACGTAATGTAACGTGGACGTTATGATTGCCTAAGATTTTAGTTATCAGACAATCAAACAAAAGGAACGAATAAAAGCTAGATTAACTCAATTTAGTAATTAAAAGATAATAATATAGCCTCAAAATTTCGGATTTATTTTAACGACAGATAGAGTTTCTACAATTTATTCCAATGATTTGCTAGAAACTTCAAATTTATAAACTTAAATGAATAAATTTATTGATAATGCGTAATTGATAATGGTATTTGGTAATTTTTGCTTTAATAATAATGTCAATTATATTTACCAATCTTTAGTAGTAAAAAAAGATATGCCTTTTTAGATGCGTTTCACGCACATGGGCAAGTTACAACAAATTTTACGAAATAACAGCCCACTCCATCGGTGGCTAAACGGCTGGCCGTATGGGAGGGAAAGGGAGAAAATGGCGAAGCCCTGGTCACGTGTTTTCTTAAGACATTAAACCTCTAAATTTAGGAAATATGGGACTAAAGTTAGTGATTTAGTGATACAGGCAATACAGCCAGTTATTTGTTAGTACAATCATTCAATTCAAATATAATATATGACTTATATCTACACATTTTTGAAACTCCAAGCTATCAAGTTTTTCACTTTTCTCTATATAAATGAATTTTAAATTGATAATATAATTAATTTTTTGTAAATATTTATTGAATTAAAATCATGTTAACAATAGTTCCGATATAAATAAAATTTAGTAAAGAAGTCTCCGTGTATGGCATTGTATGCTTATGCCCGAGAGTTTAACAGCACTAGTAAGGCTGTAACGTTCAATCCATTGTCCTCTTTAGTAACATTGTATGTTTAGAAGATGTTCGGGGTCGTAAAAATAGGCTCAAATATGGTTCTTAATCACGGTAATCTATAATTATACAATAACTTACAAACTAGACTGACCTGTATTGTATTCTAGATTGTAATTTTTTAGTAAGAACCTCTGATGATGATGACAAGTCTATCGATATGTACATAAGAATTTAATCTTTGAAAGCTTATAATGTTATTGTTTTTTTATTATTTTTCTGGTAATTGGTGTTTTCCAATTTTTCTGTTGTAATAGCGTTTTGTTTTACAAGAACATACAAATTAAATATTTCAAACCATTATCTCGGTGTGAACACACACATATATATATATATACGTTAGTTGGTACTAACATATTTACAAGTATTGTGAACATTAAACATAACATAATGGGATACAACAATCTAACATGTTAAGTTTACCTTCCTAACATACGTGTAGCCAGATGTAGGAAACGATACGCGTCTTGAAACAACGGTATTCTAACCATATGATATGAATTTAGTGTCAGAACAAATATTTTAACAGTTCCCATTATATTCTACAACTAATACAAATACTCTTTCAAATCAAAGTATTTTATTTTATACGAGTATTTATCGTATAGTATTTATCAATAGTTTATGAAACATGTCTTAATTAAGTTTAGAATAGAAATAAAGTATTTATATAAAAAGAATTATCTTTAAAATGCAGATTAGCTTCTCAAATAGTTAATTGGAAATCACGTATTAAAAATCAGATTTGTTTCTACATTAAAAAATTCATTTGTCAAAAATGTATTTATATTTTTCGTATTATTATTTCGTAAATATTATTAAAAGGTTGATAAAATGTATTACATGTATGTAGTATTTATTTCAATTTTACTGGTTATATACAACTATTCTTTGAGCTTAGATTGTGGGGTTATGTTAACACGAATAAAAACAAACACAAAATTCACACACTAATCATTTAAATACTCATACGGGTTTCATCGAAAGTGAATTTTGAAAGCGTTTCATTGAAATTTGTGAGTTTTGTGCATATTTGTATTTGGTTTAACATAACCTCACAAGCTAACGAAAAACACAGCGCCACTCACGGAGGACAGTACTTCCGGCTAAGACCGAATCTTGCATAGAAATAAAGACCAAATTATTGTAACCCCTCACTGAAGCATTTACAACTAAGATAGGGAGTTCAATAATACCTTTACTTACTCAGAATAATATGTAACACTTGCATAACCTGAAAGTTTCGACGTCATTCCATGCATTGATCGTGATGTCGATTTAAAATAAAACTATAAACTTCAATGAAGTTAGAACACCTACTACTGAAGCTCTCCCCTCCATTAAACCAATTTTTCTTTATAGCAAACATTTTTATTTTAATAAATTTATTATATATAATGCTTTTTCCTTAAACTATAATTTAGGTTATAGGGAGGATCAAATGCTAAGTATTTATGGCGCTTCTCTTATATCGTACAGTGAAAGCATTCGCTAGAATTATCTCAAGCATGGCTTAAGGCTTGTCTGTTATCAAATAAGCATCTAATTAGATGCTCCCTAGGGCAATTAGCAAGTATAATGCATTTCTTGGTATTACTTGTAATGTGTATTGCCATGAAAATACAATTGCATATTCCTGAAGGTGTATTTTAATTATTCAATTTTTATCGTCATTTAGTTTTCTTCTTATTATTATTACATAAAACAATGCAACTATTGTGATTGAGGTTCGCGTTAAGTGAAACCATTCCGCTGACATGCTTCTTGTCAAATGTTCACGGAAGTTCATTATTTGAAAAAAATATTTTTATATATTTGTACGAAATTTTTAATTTAGATTTTTTTACAATTCTGCTGGAATTTGAGGCCCACATTTTTTTCAATTATTGAAAACTCACAACATTACAATGTCGCTTACACTCGTCAACTCTGCTCAGTAAAGTTTTGTTTTCATTTGCACTTTTATCAATAACAGGTAACACTAATAAAATATTTTAATGCCAATTCCTGTAAGTCAACTAAGAAAACAATTTATTTTATTTACCTTTTGCTAAATATGTGTAACTAAACTACTATTAATAGTATATAAAACATAAACAAACACACACACACACACACACACACACACACACACACATACATACACACACACACACACACTCACAGACAGACACACACACACCCACACAACATTACAATGTCGCTTACACTCGTCAACTCTGTCTCAGTAAAGTTTTGTTTCCATTTGCACTTTTATCAATAACTGGTAACACTAATAAAACATTTTAAAGCCAATTCCTGTAAGTCAACTAAGAAAACAATTTATTTTTTTTACCTTTTGCTAAATATGTGTAACTAAACTACTATTAATAGTATATTAAATATAAACAAACACACACACAGACACACACACACACACATACATACACACACACACACACACACACTCACAGACAGACACACACACACCCACACAACATTACAATGTCGCTTACACTCGTCAACTCTGTCTCAGTAAAGTTTTGTTTCCATTTGCACTTTTATCAATAACAGGTAACACTAATAAAACATTTTAAAGCCAATTCCTGTAAGTCAACTAAGAAAACAATTTATTTTTTTTACCTTTTGCTAAATATGTGTAACTAAACTACTATTAATAGTATATAAAATATAAACAAACACACACACAGACACACACACACACATACATACACACACACACACACACACACTCACAGACAGACACACACACACCCACACAACATTACAATGTCGCTTACACTCGTCAACTCTGTCTCAGTAAAGTTTTGTTTCCATTTGCACTTTTATCAATAACAGGTAACACTAATAAAATATTTTATTGCCAATTCCTGTAAGTCAACTAAGAAAACTATTTATTTTATTTACTTTTTGCTAAATATGTGTAACTAAACTACTACTAATAGGGTATAATATATAAATAAATACACACACACACAAACACACACACACACACAGGCGCGCGCACACACACACACACACACACACACACACCTACATACACACACACACACACACACACACACACAAGCTCACATACGCCGCCATGCCCTACACGAGCTAAGCTGCGATAATTATGTATATACCGTAAGAGAACACGAATTTAATTCCTAATTATTTAAGCGCGAGGCGTGTAAATTGAAGTGTTTCTAAAATATACAACAAAGCTGTAGATATAGTTTTGGAAACTTATATTTTTTCCTAGAATTAAAATGTGCTTTACAATAAAATAAAAAACAGGTGTTCCACTATTTTCAATTTGTTCATTTTGTTGAAACAAACTCCAATATTTATGTAGTTGCACACGTTGTCTACATGTATGTACAGTAATATACACATACAATGAAACCAAATACTTTGTCATGAGAATAAAAGCTAACGCTGATTGTTATAGGAATTTTATACATATTTCGATATTCCAAACCGCCCTGTTGTGAGACACCGTTTCTACGGTTTCTGTAAACCAGTGGCAAGGTCAAATATGTGATAGATTGTACACAGTCATTAACAATGAAAATAAATGTAAGACATAGTTCGTAATGTTGTTTAATTTTAAAATAGGAATTTGCGAACATTGTAATCATCGTAACACTTGTTTCTAAGAGGAATGTGCCACTGTTCTAATGTC
>JBAIZL010000135.1:30000-55000 GCA_036971475.1 Prosapia bicincta
AATATAAAACTCCCTAAATAAAACTCCCTAATATAAAACTCCCTAAATAAAACTCCCTAATATAAAACTCTCTAAATAAAACTCCCTAATATAAAACTCCCTAAATAAAACTCCCTAATATAAAACTCCCTAAATAAAACTCCCTAATATAAAACTCCCTAAATAAAACTCCCTAATATAAAACTCTCTAAATAAAACTCCCTAATATAAAACTCCCTAAATAAAACTCCCTAATATAAAACTCCCTAATATAAAACTCCCTAAATAAAACTCCCTAATATAAAACTCCCTAAATAAAACTCCCTAATATAAAACTCCCTAAATAAAACTCCCTAATATAAATCTCCCTAAATAAAACTCCCTAATATAAAACTCCCTAAATAAAACTCCCTAATATAAAACTCCCTAAGTAAAACTCCCTAAATAAAACTCCCTAATATAAAACTCCCTAATATAAAACTCCCTAAATAAAACTCCCTAATATAAAACTCCCTAAATAAAACTCCCTTATATAAAACTCCCTAAATAAAACTCCCTAATATAAAACTCCCTAATATAAAACTCCCTACTATAAAACTCCCTAAATAAAACTCCCTAATATAAAACTCCCTAAATAAAACTCCCTAATATAAAACTCCCTAAGTAAAACTCCCTAAATAAAACTCCCTAATATAAAACTCCCCAATATAAAACTCCCTAAATAAAACTCCACAATATAAAACTCCCTAAATAAAACTCCCTAATATAAAACTCCCTAAATAAAACTCCCTAATATAAAAGTCCCTATATAAAACTCCCTAATATAAATCTCCCTAAATAAAACTCCCTAATATAAAACTCCCTAAATAAAACTCCCTAGTATAAAACTCCCTAAATAAACCTCCCTAATATAAAACTAGTTTCTCGTACACTTTGCTACTTATAAAAGCTGTACAACAGTTGTTCTCGTGTTACGTCATTTTTGTGATAAACTTTATGAATGTAAAATGTGTCATGTTTCATGTATGGTAAATCACGGCATATGCATATTGTGTCACGGTATGCTGTTTTTATGGCCCACAGATATGCATCAGATGACGTATGGCCCATTTCCGACGTCATTGTTATAAACTGCAATGCAGTTTTTCACTTGTCTTGTTTGCAGTAAAACTGTGACTTATGTAACAGATGGAAGAAGAGTGTTTAAACAGACAAGTTACAATAGTTATAGTATTACTGAATGCTGGCAATGTAACTCACGTTTAAAATGGCAAACAGCTGTTTTTTTCAGTTACTTATAAAACTAGATAGCTAAATTTTAATTTAACAACGTTACCGCCTCTATTTCGGAGATTATCGCAGTAATCCCCTATTCATCAGGAACTTGACAGGTAGATAAATGTAATACGTAAATTCAGCATGTCTTCTTCCCAAGGATAATAATAGAGACATTATACAGCAACCATTAGATCTATAATACTTAGCCCTTTAAATCTTATTCCACAGGTTTTCATTCTTATCTAGATTCCATCTCATACTTCAACATTCTGTCTTACACCCTCCAACGTTCTATCTCACACTCTCCTACGATCTATCTCACACTCTCCTACAATCTATCTCACACTCTCCTACGAACTATTTCATACTCACCAAGTTAAAAATCATATTAAACAACGTTCTGTCTCATGCTCTCCAGGTTTCAAGTGATACTCTCCAATGTTTGGCCTCATACTATCCAACGTTCTATCTCATACTTTCAAAGTTCTATCTTATATTCTCCAAGTTTTATATCATACTGTCCAACGTTCTATGTCAATTTCCATATTCTGTCTCATACTATTAAAGGTGTTATCGCATACTCTCCAACTTCTATTTCATACACTCCAATGTTCTATCTAATACTCCCCAAGGTTACATTTTATATTCTTCAACGTTCTTTGTCATACTCTCCAAGTTCTGTCTCATAACTTCCAACCTTTTTGTCACATACTCTCCAACGATGTACCACATACCCATTTACTTTCTATCTTGTGCTCATATATATATATATGTGTGTGTGTGTGTGTGTGTGTGTGTGTGTGTGTATAAACATATGAAGAATATAGTATAAATTTAGGTAATATTCAAAATAATTATAATGAGTAGAAATATTAAGAACGGAGTAACCAAAGGTAGCGTACTAAAGTACCAACAAAAAGGGCTTATCCATGCTTACATTTCGGTTGTAGTCATAGGCCAGTTGGGGGAAAATATTGACAAAAAAAGGGTACAGAGTATTGTAAGATTTATGTATTTCTGCAAAACCAAGAATATCATGGGAAAGTAACACTGTTACCGTGTGGGAAACAATTTGTAAAGGTGCGTGAAAACCACCGAAATAACTGAAATACGTAAGGGGGGATAGTATGCTGGTTGTTAAAAAGTAAAATCATTTGATGTGTAGACATTTAAAATTGCGACAAAATATGAACGAAGCAGATAGTATAAAAATCCGGATGTAAGTTAATTATTGTGTAAAAGTGTAGTGAAGCAGTTAACCACCCAAAGTCTTCAGGGAAGTCTAGGAACGCAAACCTTTGGTACAATCTGTCTTATATTAGATTCAGCCAACAGAAATATATAAATTAGTAAATTCCAACCAAACTTAAATTCATTGTATTTATACAAATTATTCTACTTGTTTTCACCTCTTTCTACTTAATAGAAGTTCAAGGGATAACGACCCGAGAGGAAGAGCAATAACACTGTATTTCAGCTTCTGTGAAGAATACAAGATATAAAAATATACTTGTATGCTCTATCAACTATCTTCTAAAAATTATTATAATTTTCAAAGTAGGAGTAAGTAGCATAAATATAAATATTCTAAATATTTGATTTTATTTGGATTTTATTCCATATAATGTATATTACAAATAGTGCAAACTCTGTATCGTCCTAAGAAAAAACACTCGGCTGAAACGTTGCATATTTTTATATCGGGATTAGTATAGCACGAAATTCACTAAATCTATCCATATTTTTAATCACTACAAAGTTTTTCCAATTTCAAGAACATATAAATTTAAAGTGTTTTTGAAATTTTGAAAGAAATCGTAATTTTAACCTATATGTAAATAACCGAGTTTTTAAATACACATATAAAAATTTCAGAAATTAAATAAAGAATGAATTTAAATAGTTATTTCAGATTTCCATTTAAACGAAAAGTACAAAATATTTTATACTTTTAAATCTTAAAAATTATTCAATATATCACCTAACAATAAAGCCTAGAATAATAATTATTTTAATATATTTTAGCGTTTTTATGAAATTTTTATTAAATTCTAGTTTACTGTTCTGTTATTATCAAGATCTTTTGACATTGAATGTCCTTTGACTGTTAGATGAAAATAAAGTTTGTTTTGTTTAAGTAGAAACTTCTCTTCTCATATTTGTGACAAACAGAAATTTTAAATACGTACCTTCCCCATTTCAGTGTCGAGTCCTTGTGATTTCTGACAGCTTAAACCGGCTCGGAGCTCAACAAAATGCTCTATATCTTTTTCACAAAGAATTTTAAAGCGACACAGTTAACATTTTAAATGTATTGCACGGACCTTTAGACTTACTCTTGTGTCTTGTTTTATTCATACCCTTGGTTTTAGGAGTGTTATAAATAAGCGTGCACACATTGCCTTATTAAAATAATTAATTTCAGCATTTTTTCAATTCTCTCTATTAGTTTACACTCTTCTTATATATTGTGTAAATTTTCAATCGCTAATAAAATACGTTTTTATTCGTCCTAATATGTTCAAATACATTCTTTAATCTTGAACTAGATGACAAATGATGTTAATACAGTTTTTTAAAATATATTTTTTCATTAATTATTTTTTTTAACTGATAGCTCGGATATATTAGAACTGAATGAACACTTTACTGTGGTAATAGGCAAACTTTCTCATACCTAGAAATCTATTACTTAAAATTTATATTAATTATAAGAGAAACGTTCCTTGCAATAATAAAACAATGCAAGAGATGGACAGAATGAGAAATTATAGATCCCCATCAGCTTCAGAAAGTAGGACTGGAAAAAAACGAACAAATTGTAACAAAATTAAAAATAATACTCCGACAGTAGTCTATAGAGAGGGAAATTGAATATTGTGATTTTGTCATATGTATATCTAAACCTATTTTGATTTGTGTTATAGAATTCAAAAAAAAAACTAAACTAAAATTATTCTTTCTTGACCTTAGTTTAAATTAACTTTAAAATTTGTTTTCTTTATTACGTGTTTTATGTTTTAGTATGTCTATTTAATAGTATTATAATCTTTCTAAAATAAAAAATATACAATCATTTCAGTATAGAATAAACATTTTCAGTTAACCTTTCGGATATGAAACGTTATTACATATACAGCCTTACAAAATGGAAATACAATTAAAATTTTTTAGGCTTCATAAATTGAGAAATGATATAATATAAATTTAAAAATGTATATCGAGTTATCTAGGCTCAATGCAAATTTAATCTCTGGATCCATTATACAACGGAACTACTTGAATTTTCCATTAATATTTTTATTTTATTGTTTAAAGGTCTGAGCTCAAGCCAGCTGATCAGATATGCATAGTGGGGCAGTGGCTTATCTAAAGGTCTGAGCTCAAGCCAGCTGATCAGATATGCATAGTGGGGCAGTGGCTTATCTAAAGGTCTGAGCTCAAGCCAGCTGATCAGCTATGCATAGTGGGGCAGTGGCTTATCTTTCCAACGACTGAGTAACTATTGTTTTCATTTCATCCCACTGATTTTATATTTCGTTAAATTTAATTTCTCGCGATTGCTTCCTGAACGAGTTCAAGATTTAACGGAATTGAATATTGAATAAAATTTAAACAATTTTTGTATAATGGAGCCGTTGTTGATAAATGTATTGCTCACGACGGATGGTCACTAATTGAAGTTTTTGTGGATTCTCCTTTTTTCCCCTGAATGAACTCTGAAGTACTTAAACTAGTTCAAGGTGTAAAATATATAAACGACGATACAAAGCTGCTACCAGTAAAGAAAAGAAAGATGTTTAAAGCGCACCCGAAGATATGCAGCAAAGGTACAGTTAATGTTATTGAGGAATTCTATAAAATAACTTGTAAAAACAATTTAAATGCTTTCACTCTTAAATAACTTTACGATAAGAAGTAATGTTTCAGACGTATTTTTGCCTCTTCCATTATTCACTATGAGAGATGATTTGAAGCAAATTTCTGATCAACACATCTTCAATGTTTAATAAATTAGGATTATCTCAAGCTTCAATATTCTTTGAATAAATGCAGATAAAACTTTAATTAAAATAATTTTTTCCTAATATTGCAGACCAAACTTTCATAATTAGGTGTTCTAAAGCATATATTTGTTTACCATAAAGTTTTGTCAACAGGTATGGTTCTGAAACATCTTTTTAATGAAATGTATAAATAAAACCAAAGACAATACCTCTCAACTTTGTTAATTAATGCCCTAAACACGTCAGTAATGAATCATCGTAATTTAAACCTCTGTTCAGTTCCTAGCTTACGCATAATCATTGGTTGGAAGTAATCAAGAAATATGCTAGCCTTGAGTTTTTTTTTGTATTTATAGAAACTTGTCATGAAGGTGACAACGAGCGTAAAATATGTTATCAAGACTCACAATATTGCCGTAGCTAATTAAAGGCAACTCAGGTTACTACAACTTTCCCAGAGGTCATACAAACTGAAAATAATTTTCATTCCAATTAAAACATTTACTTTTTATATTAATTAAAACAACTTCATACTACAAATTAAACAGTTTTTATGTTAACCTTATATAAATTTTAATCACAAAGTAATCATCTTCAGAGGTATTTTACAAATACTATATCGAAATGTACATAAGGTTAAAATAAAAACTGTTGAATTTGTGGTAAGAGGTTGTTTTAATTAATATAAACATTTATGCCACAGTTGCTTCAAGTTCTTATTAACTTTTTAAATTAAGATCGATAAAATAGGACACAAAGTTTTTATATTTAGTGGTTAATATCGAATTATGTCTGAAATTTTCCGTAAACAGAATTACTAAACGATTATATAGTAAAGAATTACCGGTCTGCTTAGGGGGAATTTTTATCCCCTGATTACATAGAGAATCTTTATTAGGACTTCTTAGAGAGCCAAATAGTTTGCATGAAGTTTTCCTCAGGGTCGCAAGTACAAGTGGCAATAAAAAGCTTACAACCAGTACGTTTGTGACGTCACTGAAATAAATCAACTGCTTTACACATAAAAAGTAGAAAAATGTATTTTACTCAACTCCAGGAATACCTGAATTTGTTAAATTTTTGAAGACGAAGAGCGAAACCTTTCTGCGCTCTATGATAAGGCTTCTATGTTGGGAAGCCTCAACAGGTTAGGAAGAGTTTCTCAAAATGTTTTGAACGTTCTTATGCTTTATGTGCTTCAACTTACAGAATGTAGATTCACACACATATTTACTTGCAAAAACACATGATATTTTCTGAACACTATAAGTTGTGTTGGCAAATTTGTCATTTTCACCTCCTTTCCAAAACTCATTGTGCACTTTATCTTTCTTTTTTTTTAATTCCTTCTCTTAGCTCACACTCTCCTGATTATATCTTGTACAAATTTTCAATCTTAATTAAAATACGTTTTTATTCATCCAGGCATGTTCAAATACATTTTTATTAACCTATAGTGAATGAAATTTGATCTTAAAGTTTTTTAAAATTTTTATTTAATAATTAAAATACAAAAATATGAGAGTTCTATCTGGATTCGAACTGAGAATCTTCATGTTCGAAGACTAGCGTGCTTTTGTACTGTGTCACCATTCCAATACACAGAAATGTGTTTCGCAAAGATGTATATGCATTTTTCCCCCATCGTCGAACCTTCCATTCTACAGCCTTAAACTGTTGCCATGGTAACACGTAATATCTTAAATAGTACTCTAGGGTTACAAATGAATGAATAGATTAAAATAAAGAAACAAACTGGAAATAAGCAAACAATGATAAAATCTTTCTTTGTTGACCACAATAAGAATTAACTTTCAAAAAACTTTATATTTACTAAAAAATACCTACTTGTTCAAAAATACCACAGCCACTGAAATGGTGTTCCTAAAAGTCTGAAGGCCGCGAAAAATCGTTCTCAGGGTCACGTGGGGGCGGTGCCTGGATTACACGGAATAACGTTCAGCAAGTATATATGCTATCGAAATAAATAACTTAAGAAAACATTAACGGAACGAACTTCTTTATTTTTTTAAGATTATGGTAATTCTCACCATTAAAATGAATTGAACGGAATAAACACTGGGGTTCGAGGCTTCTATACAATCCTTCGTACAGCGTTTTACCCTGCGTTGTTCTTTCGGTTTAATTATTATGTTGGAAGAGACCTAACCTTGTTCTTGGAAATATTAATTTTAAAGAGTTTTAATACCTAAGTTACCATCAACATCCTTTAAAATAAAATTTGCTATTACTGTAACAAAATGAAGGTTAAATCCCCTTAGTATTATAAAAACAAACCTTCCCAGCATTGAAACTTCCACAAGGTTCTAACTTTCATATATATTGCAGCATATGCTAATATTGTCCACCGCATGGTACGTGACCACTCGCGGAGCCGACCGATGTCACTTCCCGTTCTCTGATTTAATAAAAACACCCACAGACTGTTACTTCCATCCCAGCTCTGGGTAACACTGTCTCACTGTTTTGCATGTGTACAGAAATATGTTTTTATTTAAAAAATTAAATTTCTGTATTTTGCATTTAGGCTTAGCTAAATGGGGGAGGAATAGAAACAGAGACAGTGTGGGTTATACCACAAAGGCTTTACTTTGGATTTTCAATTTAGTCCAAAGCAAGGAAATCGAATGTAATCTTGTACATTACTGGTTAGTTCCAACAGGAAATACTTTATTCTATAAATAAATACTATAGTCTGTCTATTTTCAACGTTTTAATATACGCCCTCCATAGAAACGTTCCTATAACATTAACTTATTGCGATGTTTGTTAACGCTCGAGATGCCTTCATATTAGTGCCCCAGTAATATTATTCCCTAATTGTCCTTAAACTACAAATTTTTGGACACAACCTTCTGTTTTTTATTAAAATATGATTATAAATAAAAATTACAATCTATCAGTCAGTGGGATTGGGCTGAAGAGACGAAGAACGTAGTTACTGAAAGTATTATTTAAAAAAAAGCTAAATTGATTTAAAAGACTTTTGTTATAGAAAACTTACTAAATGTTTAGACCGTCACTGAATAAAAACTTTGTTTAACGAATTTAATGGAAATGAATTCTTAAAAAGTGTTAGACACGTCTAAGATGGTTCCAATTTATAAATTAGGATTAGAACGTAACGCATTACCAGTCCGATACATTTATTTATTGTAATAACATTTAATTAAATGTAAATTAATATATTCAATAAAACGTATTTAATAATAACATTTTAACCTAATAATATACAGGAGCATAACCGAATTGCTAAATTAGCTACTATAAAACATAAACTATAATATAAAATTAGCTGCTAAATCAAACCATATATTATCAGCTATTACAAGTGGGAATATTAACAAAATTATTATTAACCTGACAAAATATCTATTTTTCTTCTATTTTTTTTAATGGATTACTGATCATAACACGATTGTATTGGTAAATAAAACATTACTGTAATTTTAACTACTGAAATTCTGTTGCAAGTTATATTGCTAATTAAGGACTAAAAATCGATTTAATACTAGGTTTTATTTTTTTTTAGTTATTTTCAATACTGATGAAAAATATTCACTATAATTTAATCAGTTATTTTACAATTAGCTCTCTCCCCCTTGTATACACATATACACATACACATAAACACACAAACACACACACTCGTTGTAACGGTCTGAATTACCGTTCAAATTAGAAAATTAATAATTTCCTAATGTTTAAATAACAATTTTAATATTTGAATAATAAAGTTTTAATTTGTGGCATAATAATCATAGTAAAGAGTCAAGAAGTCAGTAAAATTTTGAATAAGTACTATTAAGACAAATTAAAAATTATGATAGCATGAAATTTCAATAACTAACTAAATTTGACAAACGAGAGTGAAGAGAAAACTTTCAAAGTGCCGAAAAATGCTAACTTGAGAACTAGGTCACGTAGAACTATCATCGACATTTTCAAATAACTAGAAAAATCCATAATAAACAATAGTTAAAACAGAATTTAAAAAACTTTTAAAAGACATTTTTCAGTGTTCTAAAACAGATAACAAAATTAGGCAGGTTAAAACTGATACGTTGTCCAACCCGCCCGTACAAGAAACAAGCGTAAACAAGTATACAAATATTTTAAATGCAACAGTTTTAAAATATATATTTTCAAAGGTTTTTGACAATAAAATAACTATTAGTATGTTCAGAAAAAAGTATGATATAAAATAAAAAATAATTCAAACAAAAAAAATATATAAATATATCTGTTGTTTATATCATTGTTTTTCCTGAAGATGCTAATACTCATTTTACTGCCGAAAGGTTTTGAAAATAAATAAATTAAAACTATTCTTGTATTTGAAATATTTTTATTAGATAATTATATATATATATATATATATATATATATATATATATATATATATCACATTGTCTATACTATAATATCAAACACAACAAGCTTTAAAAATCCATAAATTTAAAACTAAATTTATTTAAAAACATTGTTTTTAAGAGATTGATGTAAAAAGACCAGGTTTGCATAAATTAAAAAGAAATCACCTTATTTGCAGAAATGTTTTACGTGAACAAATAAAAACTTTAAATAGTAGGAAAACTAGAATCACAATTGTAATGCAGTTAATTTCAACTTTATTTTTGGTGCAGGTATTCTCAAAATAAGACCGTGTCAGAAACATAAATTGTTCTTATTTTTGTTGTCGACATAATTGTAAAATATTATTCTAGTAACTTCTTGTTACCTACCGTCTTGTGCATTGTTTTAAGTAATTTAACATTTGTTTTTGTACATACAATGCTTTTTCCTCACTGCACCCGCAGAATTTTCCTCCGACCAGCTTAATAAAACTTATACCGTTTTTCAAGGGTTGTTTATTAGGTTAGAACCCGGATGAGTAGAAATTGCTTTATCCATTGTTCCCTGCACAATGTTCTTACTCGTTATAAAATATTCAAAACAAAGGCTACAATTGTCATTTTCTTTCAACATTTAAATTTGTTATAATCAATATTAACTTTCCTTTAAACATATTACAAATTAAAAGAACCTTTATTGTAACTTTAGCGATAAACATTAATGTAGCCGATTTTTTGAAAACTCTTCAAAATAACGATCATTTTAAACCCGTTTTGCACCATATTCAATTAAAATAACTTATTGTTTTAATTATTATTGAATGTTGTACAACTTCATTTCTAACCCTTACAGGAACACTTTCTTTCAAATTGGAAACAAAAGGATTTCTTATTGTGCCAATACAACTACAGACGGACAGCTTTATTAAAATCTTTTTTACAGTAGTTATTGTAGGTATTTTAGTACGTTTTTATTTAAAAAGAATTAATTGCAGAATATTTATTGTATTTTGTAAAATCATCTAACAGTAAATGTTTTTTTTTTTTGTTTTTTTTTGTGGAGTGGAGTATGTTCAATATTTACATGTTATTTGTTTCATGAAAAGATCTTCATGAAGATTCAGTAAAATGATAGACCTTACAGCTATCTTTTAAGTATATAAAAGTATTTTCATAACGTGTCAGTGAGGCCGAATTTATCATAAGGCGTGGAAGTAATTGGTCACATGTTTTAGCGAGCAACCAATTACCAGAATGTTTAATTGAATCATATTATAAAATAAAACCTCATTTGTGTTAATTCATATATTTTAAATAGTCTGGGAAAACTGTTGAAGTAATATTTGGGTAAGCGGTTTAGAGATAAGTGGTAAGCGGTTTAGAGACAAGTGGTAAGCGTTTATATTTGGGTCAGTGGTTTTATATCCTTTGGGCGACTAAAGTATTTACAAGAATGGCACAACAATGGCATATATTAACGATCAAAGGACGACCTCTTGTTTGGGCATTGCACGACTCTGTAAGCACGTTAGGGTTGTGTTCTATTTTACGTTTTTACATAACGATCGTAAAAAAGTAACTTCGCAGGGACGGGAAGCCAGCAGGTCAGAGTAGATCTTTTTTATAGATAAAATAAAAGTTTTCTGCTGTTGCACCAAGGAAGGCTATCAGAGCAACAAGGTTGTGTTGCCACAAGACTTTGAGAGAATTACCATATTTTGGAAGAAAGTAGCAGATCTGGCGATTTTTGCATTTGGTACTTGTAACATGTGTAACGATACCCTTGGAGTCAAGATGAGCCAAGTTATAAGTTTGTTTTGCTTGATCAAAATACTCAGCGCGGTCATTTAAGTTTAAATTTGACGTTATTGTGTAAGTTCCAAACTAAAGATGGCTAAAGTAAACATGTCGCTCGTCTTGAAGTGCTAGACTTTGAATAGACTTTGACAACTATTTTTTGTCTCTTAAATAATTAAATTCGTCATTTCATAAGGTAAATGACAAGGTAGCCAACAACATTTATACTGCGTGTTTACCTGGGTGATCAGTTTGTGCAGAGAGTGGTAAGAATAAAATATCCATCTCCCGACGACAAACTTCCTTACTCTTCCCTTTATATTAGGCTCTTTTGGCTCATTTATACACCTGATAAATGAGTCTGGATGAGCATTTCTAAATACATTCAGTGACAAATACAATAGCCCGTCTTATGTCTATAAAATACTTGTATTTGAATATTTAGGATCAATATTAATTTATTTCATATTTCAATACTTTATTATAATTTTAAGAGATAAATAATTAAATTATAATTAATTGAAATATATAAATATACTATAGTGGATATGGCATATTGTCTACGCCTCGAAACTATGTATAACCTTCACTAATTACACAATTATATCAAGAGGATTTATTTATATATTATTTATTATTATAAAAAACATTTTATTCCTTTTCAAAGCTAAAACATACATCATTATTCTCTTGTTGCGAAATATTGTTCAATCTATAGTTTAAAAAAGTGGTATAATTAATTTATTTCCAATTTAGGTTACAAAAAATTGTTTCAGTAACTTTTTATCAAACATATACAATTATAATAATAAAGTAACATAACCTATACGTTAAAACAGCTGTTCCACCAGATAACGTATAAAATAAAATCACCAGTTTTATGAAATCATAAGGTATCTTTTATTTTAAGCCAAACTACGACGAAATAACTATTTTGCATACCTTGCTCTTTTGTGAAAAGTTGTTCTTCCATATAAAATTAAAACTCAATAAATTTAATTTTTGTAATAATATTTGAAAAACATTGTATTAACGTCGTCATCCACTACAAGTCTAAAAAAAATATTAAATTTTTACTGGATGAATAAAAGGTAAATGGAAAATTTGAATAATAAATATATAAGGAGAGTGTGAACCAATACTAGGGATTGAAAAAAATGTGTTTTTCATCTCAAAACTTTGAGAAGAATATTAAGTTATTTTAGCCTAACATGATCGTAACTTTGGGAAATAAAAAAAGTATAAATTGATTTAATTCTTGTAGACATAAAATTACTATCTTAGGGACTTTCCAGTATAGGCTTGTATTCAAGTAATACACTTACATTTACTATTTTCACTTATTATTCGTATCGTTTTATGGTTATAATTATAACACAAGACCAAATGACCACAGAACCAATATATTGATAAAATGGTTTACAAAACTCCTAACTTAGATTGTATATAACAATAAAACATTAAAAACAAAACTTTATATACCAGACAGCTATCCTTTACATAAAACCCTTTGTGATTGATGTTCGCAGAGAAATTCACAAGTGTTTCAGTGAAATAAACTTGTCATCACAACAACCATTAAATATGCAGAGATCAAACTGCGGATTAATAATTCGGCTGAGTAATTAACCGACGGAATATACAAAGTACCTACGTCAAAGCCTTCAGTCATTGTTCTTGACTGTGAGTTCGCTAATGATTTGCGGCTTTGTTATCTGGCTTTAATAAGCCTCAAGACTGAGGACGAGTGATATTCAGAATCCTAATCTAAAGATGTCGTGGGGAAACATTTTTTGTTTTAAATTAGTAATATACACAGCACATTGTTTAAAGTCAATTCTTACTTAGGTCAACAAAAAAAATCTTTACTTTAGTTACTTTTTACTAAATAATTACAATTAAAATAAATAAAGTAACATAGCCTACGTGTTTAAAAAACTGTTCTACCACATAATCAATAGCATAAAACCAGGTGTTTTATGAAATTATATGTTATCTCTTAGTTTAAGCCAAATGAGACTTTTGTGAAGAATAAGCTTGCCCCTTATGTGAACATTTTTAGTCTTAAAATTTATTCTATAAATTATTATTTAAAAAACATGTATTAACATCAAGTATATTCCACTACAAGATTTTAAAAAATAAGTTGATCTTAATTGGGGGAATAAAAGTATTTTAATAACTATTAAAAATTAGAACAAGGTATATACAAGGCGAGTGTGAACTAATAGAAGGAATTGAATAAAGGATAAAAGTAAATTTGTCATTAGGTTTTAAAACTGAATGTAAACCGTTCAATGAAATACTTTAAAACAAAATTTATAAGTGGTCTGTTACTGTCATGATCTTTTAATATTTAAACTTTTACAATTTTTATAGATTAGCAAAATAATTCAAATGGCATTTACAATACAAATGTAGTACAGGGAGCAAATGAATACCGAAAATATAAAAGTCTAATTAGAAAGAAAGGATCATAAAAGAAAGTACTAAGTCCAAATTAAAAGAGAATAGTAAATACGTCGTAAAGTAGAAGATAAAAGTAATTAAATGAAAAACATTTGGATGAGACTATAAAAATTAAACTCTTATGAAGGTGACAACATTTAATCGGTAAACGTACTTGTGTCATCGTTGGTCATTTACTCAATGTGACTGCACGTATGATTTATTTAAAAATACAACTACCTAATATACAGTGGTAAAAAAATAAAATACTACTAAGGTAGCCGACATCTTTAGACAAGCACTGAGGAAGGCAACATCGTAGCAGAAACTAGTCTAATTGTGTTATGAGCTAGAGAGTTTGTTTATACTTGACTATATGTATTGTGATTTTGAGTTGCCTTTTTTACTTTTTGTCGTTGTTTTCACTAGAAAAGCTATTGTTGTTGAATAGTTCTCACTATCTAAGCTCTAATTAACTAAATAATCTAATTTACAGTAATATACAATATTTTCAAACAAACCGTATACAGTGTGAAGTGTACATTCACAAAATCTTTTGTTAAATAAAAACACCAATCTTAGATTTCCCTATGTGAAGGGTTTCATTGAGAAGGTTTCTATGAACCCAAGAAGATATAATGTGATCAGTGTTTCGTTTATTTCTAATAATTTTGTCTGGTACTGTTTGAAGAGGCCTGAATGAGGGAGACAAAACCTAACCGAATTTTCAATGCATCAAGGTTTTTTGACGCATCAACCGAGTTTTTATTTCACAAACAGTATACAGTATTTTGTCAATATTTTTTATATTATTTTAATGTTTAGATAAATTATTTTATCATTAGTCTAACAATCTTATTGTTCTTCCTTAATATACGTGTAGCTTACTTTTATTGTAAAAGTAATATAGCCTATATACATTTATTTGTTAGGAGCTTAAAGATAATTAAATATTCGTACCGTTGGTATCTCGTACGTAATGGCAAGGGGATCGTGCTAACCTATGAACCTCATATGTAAATAAATAAAACCTCTCAAGCCACAAACACTTTTTGTTTATGTATTGATGTACATTTCGACTACAAAGCAATCATCTTCAGAGGAAATTACTACAAGACTTTTGAGTCTTACTTAGTTAAATTAAGAAGTAATTTTAAACAATACACCACCGAGGTTAAAATAAAAACTACGACACAGTTGCTCCTAGTTATTATAAATCTCAATCATTATTAAACATTATATTTTTATAAACCAAATCCATTCTAATTGGGTATATAGTAGCGATATTCTAATGTTGGCTACACATGGCAGCTATATTCTAATGGTAACTATTCATGGTAGCTATATTCTAATGGTAACTATTCATGGTAGCTATATTCTAATGTTGGCTACACATGGCAGCTATATTCTAATGTTGGCTACACATGGCAGCTATATTCTAATGGTAACTATTCATGGTAGCTATATTCTAATGGTAACTATTCATGGTAGCTATATTCTAATGTATGCTACAAATGGCAGCTATATTCTAATGGTAGCTATTGATGGTAGCTATATTCTAATGGTAACTATTCATGGTAGCTATATTCTAATGGTAACTATTCATGGTAGCTATATTCTAATGGTAACTATTCATGGTAGCTATATTCTAATGGTAACTATTCATGGTAGCTATATTCTAATGGTAACTATTCATGGTAGCTATATTCTAATGTATGCTACAAATGGCAGCTATATTCTAATGGTAGCTATTGATGGTAGCTATATTCTAATGGTAACTATTCATGGTAGCTATATTCTAATGGTAACTATTCATGGTAGCTATATTCTAATGGTAACTATTCATGGTAGCTATATTCTAATGTTGGCTACACATGGCAGCTATATTCTAATGGTAGCTATTGGTGGTAGCTATATTCTAATGTTGGCTACACATGGCAGCTATATTCTAATGGTAGCTATATTCTAATGTTGGCTACACATGGCAGCTATATTCTAATGGTAGCTATTCATGGTAGCTATATTCTAATGTTGGCTACACATGGCAGCTATATTCTAATGGTAGCTATTCATGGTAGCTATATTCTAATGTTGGCTACACATGGCAGCTATATTCTAATGTTGGCTACACATGGCAGCTATATTCTAATGGTAGCTATTCATAGTAGCTATATTCTAATGCTAGCTACACAAGGCAGCTATATTCTAGTGGTAGCTATACATGGTATCTATATTCTAATGTTAGCTATATTCTAATGGTAGCTATACTTGGCAGCTATATTCTAATGATAGCTTTACATGGCAGCTATATACTAATGGTAGCTTGTCGTGGTAGCTATATTGGAGTTAATTGGTTAGACAAAGGATTTTCTTTGGACAATTGAAGTTATAAAGTTTGTTGAGTTTTGGCAAAAAGGTCAATGAATTAAAATTAAATTTTGAAAATCAATTATGTGGGATTTCTGAGTAATTTTAATTTTAATTTGTGTTTATTCTCATGTTGATTTAAAATTGTTTGTTTAGAATTTTGGGATCACACAAACACACACACACACACACACACAGACACAGACACACACACACACACACACACACACACACACACACAAACACACACACACACACACACCCATATATATATATATATATATATATATATATATATATATATATATATATATATAGATTAAATATGGTGATATGTTTTCTTGTATATATAGTTAATAAATTAAAAATAATTCAAAAACAAGAATACTTTTAATGAATATATTTATTCAAAGCTTTTCGCCGATAAAATAGTATCAGCATCTTACAATTTTGTAAAAGTATTTTATTAGATAATTATTTTCCTGAAGATGCTGATACTATTTTATCGGCGAAAAGCTTTGAATAAATATATTCATTAAAAGTATTCTTGTTTTTGAAATATGTTTAATTTATTAAATATATATATATATATATATATATATATATATATATATATATATATATATATAGAAATTTTGGATATGTTTGTTAGAAATAGTCTTTATGTTCAAGTGTGGAGTTTATTTGGACTCAAATACCAAATATCAAAATAAGGGATTTCATTGTAAAATGAAAGAGTTGTTTTTATAAATTGTTTTAATCTAAATTGTTTTTACTATCAAAAATATTGTGGGGCTACACTAAATTAAATGTTGTATTAAAAGTAGAAGCTCTGTATTGTAGCATAATGTAAATGTTAAGGTTTTTAAAGTTGACAAGGAAGGGATTCATTTTTAATTTAAATTAAATATTAGAAATCAGTGTTGTAAAATACTAATTTGGTTTCAAAAGGGCAAAGAAAATGATGTTGACTAAAAGAAAAATAATATTAAAGAAGAGGGCTAATAGTTGAAACATTACAAACTGTGCAGTAATGTAGATTAAATCTAAAGATAATACAAAATAATGGTCCCACTAACTTGCAACAAGATCAGTGTTTATATTAATTTAAACAAATTTCTTATACAATCCTAAATCAAACGCTCACTAACCCGAAAGTGCCTTAAAACGTTCTCTCCCCTGGGAATGGACAGAAAAGGTAAACTCTCTGCTTGGTTTTCTGGCAGATTTTGGCAAGCTTGCATATGGTTCGGCTCCGGGCCGAAACTCTAAATTTTACCGAGTGGCGTAGAGAAATATGTGAGGCCGCTTTGAGCGTTGAGCGTGCTTCGCGAGGTTGAGTCACTCCGTCGCAGTGTGTGCGTATGTGTATTTGCGTGTGTCTGTATGTGTTTTTATATGTGTCATTTCTCTTTATACGTTTATTATTACTTTTGCAAATATTCATTACCTCATGTAATATTTTTCCTTAATGTTTTATCTATCTTAAATTGTAAAGCCTCTAAAACAGTTAATTCATACACTTGCTCAGATCCGTCTGTATTTTTTGGCCTTAGATATTTCTGAATATCTGTGACCATTGCTTTATATTTTAGGAAACGGTTCATTTTTATTCTACACTCTGGAGTGTTGCCAAAATAAAAGTGTTCTGCGGCATCGGCGTGGTAACGTTGCTAAATGTATAACTCTAGGGGCCATTAACATGAAGTATTGCTTGTTTACCACTACTGTTGTTTTACGCTTTACAAATTAAAAGCAATATCGAAGCTATAAATTGCAGTGGTGCAAAAACCAGTTGAATAAACCAAACCCTAAAGAGGGTGTGAAATTTTATATAAAAATATAATCAATTTATTGTGTGGAAGTATAGTTGCATCGAGTCATTCAAAATCAATAGATAAAATGAGCCCCAAGGAAATAAAATAGGCTTTATTAATTTTCAGTATTAATATGTTCAGTGTTCATAATCTTCAGATATGATGTAAAAATTACAAATAGTATTTATTTGGAGGCAAGTTGTAAAACTCTTTCGTAGCGTTTTTATAATTGAAATCAAACATTCATGTTTATTACCGGTATGCTCAATAACTCACAGACAGACAAATGCAAGCAAAGCGCTTATTACAAACGTAAAAATGAAGATAGTTATATATATATATATATTTGTGTGTGTGAGTGTGTGTGTGTCTATGCGTGTTTGTGTGTCTGTGTGTGTGTTTGTGAGTGTGTGTGTGTGTGTGTGTGTGTGTGTGTGTGTGTCTGTGTGTGTGTTTGTGAGTGTGTGTGTGTGTGTGTGTGTGTGTGTGTGTGTGTGTGTGTGTGTGTGTGTGTGTGAGTGTGTGTGTGTGAGTGTGTGTTTCCTTTCTATAAAGTTAAGACATTTTTATGATCGCGCCGGGTGGCCACTTCCACAGTTTGTTTTATTTCTCCACACTTTTAATTATTTACACACTCCTTTTCATCATGAGCTTCATCGCTACAGCTACCGCATACACTCTGTTTCAATCAGTTAGAGCTAATTAATATTCTCGAAACCCTGACACTTGAAGCAGCACCTTGGGTGAGGCTATACGAGTGAGGCTATACGGGTAGGCTATAAGGGTGAAGCTATATGGGTGATGCTATAAGGTTGAGGCTATACGCTTGAGTAACGGGTGCACACTTGGATGACATAAACTTCATTTCCAGCCCCAAGAACTCTAGGGCCTATAGCTTTTGTCCTTATCTCGTCTGGATGGACCTAAATCGAGCACTCCTAATGTTGAGAACAGGCTCCGACATCTGTGCACCCCTGACACTCCCTGACCAAGGGCCGGAAACCAGACACCTCGTTTACGTCTTCGCCAGAGCAAGTTCATATCACCATCCCAGACCAGTGTTTGTTAATCTTTTGGCTTTTCAGCACTCCCAAACGCTCTACAATTCTGACCAGTCGAAAATCGCTAAGAGAAGGTATAAGTGTTATAATATACAGAGATTGTCTTGAAAATGTGGTGTCTGTAGAAAGTGTATTTGTATGTAATAGTGAAGTGAGTGTTGTCAGTAGTGTGAATGGTTGACTGGGGTACCGCGAGAGGCCCCAATCCCTCTTAGTAGGTGCAGCTAGTCCACACCCCTTGCAGATACACTCAATCCACTTAACCCCCATCACTTAGGACTTTATATAAATAAAGTCCATAGACTCTTTTTGGATATACGAAATCCTATTCAAAACTACCAGCATCAGTAAAAAACCAAGAGCATTATATGAACTTATAAAACCTAAAATTTCTTTCTGAAAGTAAATTGATCTGCAGTAACAAATACTTCTATTTATGTACCTAGGTGCCATTGTAGGATTTTAAATAATATGTTTCAAAAGCAGTAAATAACGGATTGTTGAGATAAAGAATACGTTGGAGCAACAGTAATATAAATTTTAAATAAAAATAAATAAAACCTCTTGAACCACAACAATGCCTTATTAATTTCCCGATGTACACTTTGAATGCAAAGCAATCATCATTGGAGAAGTAGTCAACTCATAGTCTTGCAGTAATATACTATGAAGATAATTGCTTTGCAATCGAAATTTACTATAGGACATAAATAAAAGGTGTTTTGTGTTTTAAAGGTTTTATTTATCTATAAACTTGAAAGACTGATAAACATTAGTGATAAAACTTTATAAAAATTAATGTCAACAATATCTAAACGTATTGTTACAATCTTTAAAATAAACAATCGGTAGTTTCAATAACGTAACATTAAACATCGCTTTTTGTTTTGCTTCAGAAATCGGCGAATCTCGTATTTGTTATATGAACTGTAAAGAGATGCAATTATCTTATGCACGCGCTTTCCTTCTGCAAATAGTTAATTAAATATTTGACAATTATTTTTGTTTACATTATAATTAAAGTAAAAACCAATCACTGTGCTTACCACAGCTTGTACATATGTTACAGAGAATCACAAACAAATTATTTAAGCGGTACATTAATTAACTATTCACTACAATCATAACCCAGCTTTGTTAATGTTATTAACAGTTTGATCAAAGCAGTGTCAGTAGCCTAAATTATTACCTACAATGATTCGCCTAATTGTGAAGCGAATAAAACATTCACAGCGGCTAAAAGGCTAAATATTTAATAAAACCGGTTCATTCATTATAGGAATGTAAATACTGTAACTCGAAACAAGGAACTATATAATTTCGAAGTAACAAACGAAAGCTCATGAGTAATTGAAATTAAATAATTAACATCCTCACTTGTTCAATGTAAACTATTACCAGTCTATGAAGAGCTTGTTTGTGTTTAATTAATCATCCAAACGCTATTTTTGTTATTGTATTTACACTTGTTATAAACAACTATTACATTATAAATTTAATAACCTATTTATCTTCATAAATCTAATTATAAATTTAGTTGAGAAATAAATCTCTAACATTCTCTTATTAAATAAAAAAAAAATTCAACTACACACTCTCCTTTTAACCTATTTTACAAATTTTCGATCCTTAGTAAAATAATTTGTATTTATCCACTTAACTTCACATAATTGTTTTTTAAACTTTTAGGGGATGGGACTTGAAAACTAATTAGTTATTTTAGTTTTATATGGGAGACAAACGTTTTACAAAAGGGGCAAGGTAGGCAATATAGTTATTCCATCTAATTTGGCCTAAAATAAGTGACAACATATGATATAAAACAGATGATTTTCTGATACAGGTTATTTGGTAGATCAGCTGTTGCAACGCATAGCTTATGCTTTATATATATATAAACTGTTATTGTTTAGTAAAAATTTACTAAAATAAAAGTTTTCTTTGTTGGCCTAAGTAGAAATTTGATAATTTTTTTTAATACTTGTTATTTTAATTTTCATTACTTTTTAAAAGTTTGTTGTAAATATTTATATTTGAATAATAGTTTTAATGAAATGACACTCTTCTCTCTTGACTAGTTATACAACATAATTTTGTTATTATAAGGAAAAATAAGAACAAGAAACAAAAGTATATCCTATATAGTAAACATATTTATTCCAGTCAAACTTGTTGTGCAGCAGAAAATATTTTAAAACGATTTAAAATTTATAAAATAAATGGTTGTCACCGAGCCAAAGTATTTATTTTAATAATGTAACGTTACAAAAACAGTTTTGTAGCCTTTATCAAGCCTGAAATGCTATAAAAAAAGTATTTATATTTCATTTTTAAATGTTTAATGTTAGGAGGCAAAATATCAAACCCTTTCCTTTCACAAGAACCTTTCTTTTCGAAAAGTTGCATTAAGAACCTCTCTTTTCGAAAAGTTGCATTATTACAATAAATATCTTTCACTTGAAGACATCCGTTTTATAATTTATTCATTATTTAATATTATTATTATTTAATTCTAGTGATTAAGTAAAAGTTTATAAATGGTTATATTATTACATAACAGGGTATTTTACCTGTTAAATGGTAACACATTTTATAATTTGAAATATGATTTTAAATATATTAAAAAACAGTTTCGTAAATTATTTTCTACAAATATTATGTATCCCTGACATTTTTATTTTGTTCATTTCTATATATAAAATCAACAACTAAAACCATAAAATTAGTTTATTGTTGACTTTGTTAATCTAAATAAAACTCTTATTTCAGGCGATAGTGTGATAGTTTGAATAAAACTATAAAAAATTCAATTATAAACATATATTATGAAGATAGGACATATTTTCCTCGCCTTTTAAACCTCATTTAAAGGACAGTTCCCTCGCGTGCAGTGATGTATTAACGTGATATGTCTCACAGCCAGATCCAGCGGTCTATTACGTAGAGAATCCTCTGTCAGCCACATACAAAGGCGGTTTGCTGTGTTAAGGAAGATGGATGGAAGGACACCTTAGCCTTACTTTAAAGTTGTGCAGCTTAAGTTTTTCTGAATTACTGACAGCTGAAACGCTCTACAAAGAATGTTTGAAATGAATAAAATTGTTGTTACCATATAAGCTGCAAACTAGAGAGATAAAAAATAAAATTTGTCTAATCTGATGATTCAAGATATATAATGAATACGAATTGTGTTAATTTTTTTAATAAAAGATAAAAGAGGTTGACATTTTCTATTAGTAACGGAAATAAGAAATTTTATAAAATACATCTAAGGGACTACTTTAGAGTTTTTATGATTTATAAACTAGAAAAGGGACAGGAGAAATCGACAAATGTGTCACGATCACCTTCAAGAAAAAGATAATAAAGTATAAGGTAGTTTACTTTAGCGGGTAGTTTGAAAATACCAACTAACAATTTTGAAATTGGTTTGGCAGAAGCCAAAATCTCTGTTCTTCATTGGCTAGGAACTTTATCGGGAAGGGGAAGAACCCGATTGAGGACCTTGACGCAGAAAAGCCGAGGTAGTCTTCCAAGTAACGTGTTGTGGCCAGTGTATCCAAAATGGAATAAAAAACCTAAAATCATTTGTTTAAAAAAATCTCTAGAAGAGAATCGTTTCGTAAAACGGAAGCTCAAATTCCAGTCGTTAATTTATAAAGGAAGGGTGCCTATTTACTAATGTTAAAAGAAACGTATCTTAACTCTAGAGTTCCGTACAATAGCTCCGAAGGTGAAGAAAAGGTCGAACTGAGGAGCAAGGCTAAACTGAACCAACACTTGAAGGAATTAAGTAACTGCAAAGTACAAATTTATGAAAAAAAAATAATAAAAGAAGAAGAAGTTTTATAGTCAATATGAATATATTTTAATATTTCTTTTATCAAATTCAAAAATTAAATTATTTAAATAAAAGGAAAATTTAACTTTAAAACACATAAAAAAAGTCTCTCTCGATGATGGAATTTTAAGAGGCAAGAACATTACGCTCTAAGAATAATTAGGTAGCCTATTGGGAATTTGAATAACGCTTTACTAAATATAGTCCCACATTGTTTACCAAAGTAATCTATTTTATTTTAATCAATAATAATTATAAATAACAATAACGAATCTAGTTTTAATTCATAAATCTAGAATTAAAAAAAAATTCAACTGCTTTTTTTTTATATTAAAATCATGTAACATTAATAGTTCAGTATTAAAGGAATTGTAAACAAGTTTTGTTGCTTTATTAAGTAATTATTGTGTCATTATATAAAGCAAGGTGTGAAGACGTATGTGTTTAAGGTGAGCCATTGTGTAAGATAAGGTAAGTAAATGACAAGTCTACAAATCGAATAATAGCCAAACTGGCGCCCAAACTATTATATATAATATATAAATACTTAGTCATCAGAGTTCAAAAATAACATAATAAGTAACTAAGGGTTTACGATATTGTTTTGTGGTGCTTATGTTATAATTTATAAATATATATTCAAGAATTTTGTAGTCCATTACGTTCATTGAATCTTATTAATCACTTAAACAATAGTCATAAACTATTGTTTAAAAGAAAATATATATTGGTTTACTAAATAGGTAGTCCATCCACAGAGCATGTCCGTATCTACGTATTGATAGACACTACCAAAATCCTATTACAATCGCCATAATAATGCATTAGCTACCTAATTTATTCGATTGCCTGAGTTTAGGTTTTATCCTAAAAATTTATTCGTGAACCTTTGTTTCTATTGCTACGTACTTTCTAGGACGTTAACTTAAATCATGATATTGATTGATTCAATATGTAAATAAATGAAAATAATTCTCCTAATAAAAGAAGTACAAAAGCATACTCACAATATGCATATATATATATATATATATATATATATATATATATATATATTGTAATCCTTAGATGAATTATTTTTTTTTGTTGAATATGTATGATGAAATAAAATAATTTTCATAAACAAGAATATACGAGTATTACTTCACTTTATTGTTGATTTAAAACAACAATAGTATAAAAAGTTGTATGGTTAATAATTTAAACTCGAAGGAATTTCAAAGTAAATTGGCTATAAAATATGAAGGTCCATATAAAATATTGTAAATTTTTTTAACTGTTCCAAGAAGGTAATAACTTCAATAATATAGAAGAGCTCATATAAGTCAATTAAAATTGAAACAGGGACATTCTGAAAGGGGTAGATTATTTATTAGACGAATAAAAGAGTATTAAAAGTTAAAGTTGGAAGAAATTCAAGCTATTGTTTAATTTTTAAAAGGGGAATTGATTAATAAAGAAAATGGGAGGTGCCTTGATATGCAATTTTACAAAAACATGACGACACATTTACATAATTGCGTGTCGAAAGGGCCCAATGACATGCAATTACACACTATACGAGATAGACACGACAAAAATCTCAAAATACATAATACTACACGAAGAGACTAAAACACTTGACCAAAAAAATTGTATATGAATGTAATGTCCTAGTTTCTGTTTAGTTTCATTTCTTATTTTATAAATGCAAGAGCTTAGTCAAAATATAAAATCAAAGTATTATAGTAATGTTTAAAGGAAATTTAAAGAAAAATTAAGTGAATAAAGTCCTTGTTGTGTCAACAACTAGCTGTATGGTTTTTAAATCAAAGTATGAGATTTGATTTAAGAATAAGGTATTTGGATTCAAAATATGGGGTTTGAAATCCAGTGTTTTTGTATAAGATGTTTTTGTAAAATAACAGAGAGAAGTTATAAAGCAATGGTGCAGTCTTAGTTTGAAAATTGAGAGAGAATTTCTGAGAAAATGCATCGTTTGAATGTGGTAATTTGTGGCTTACAGGGAGTAAGCAGTTTTGCAGATCCC
>JBAIZL010000135.1:60000-167500 GCA_036971475.1 Prosapia bicincta
TTTTTTATGTTTTAAAATGAGAGTAAACAGAATCATAAACGCACAATATTTTCTTATAAATGCAATAATTGGATTTATTACGGTTTTGTATAATTATTTTATACTTCTACAAGGGAAAAACGTTCTAATATTTCAATATATAAACACTGTTCTTTGTGCCTGAATTTGTCGTAATACTTTTCCAAAGATTTATTACGCTTTGTATTGTTCCGTGTTATTTATGAATTTAATTAAATCTAAGTCATCTAAAGCTTCTACGTTGTAATAATATACATATAACTTCTTCAAATAAGAACATCTTTCTAATTCCTTCTGTAAGCTCACACCCCCCTGATATATATCTTATATAAATTTTCCATCGGTAACAAAATAAGTTTTTATTCATCCAATAAAGTTTAATTCCTTTTTTTAAGCCAATAGTGGATTCCAATTGATCTTAATACAGTCTTGTTTTCAAATATTTATTTAATAATTAAACTATAAAAATTTGGGGATTCTATCCGGCTATCGAGGATTCGAGCTATGAATCTTCATGTTCAAAGTCTGGAGCGTTTTGGCACTGCGCCAATTTTCCAATAGAAAGGAATGCATTTTTTCAAAGAAGTATATAATTTTTTAATTTGTTCCCATCTGATTTTTGTCGAAACCTCCATATTACAACCTTAAACTGTTGACACTGTTACCACAAAATATAAATAGTGCTGTAAGGTTAAAAATAAATGAAACGAATAAAATAAACAAACGAACGGGAAATAAGCAAACAATGACAAAATTTTTCTTTCTTGAACTCATTAGGAATTTACTTTTAAAAACAATTACTTGCTTTAAATACTAAAGCAATAACTGTAAATGCAGAATAAGATTAAAGTAAAGTTTTTTTTTATTAAGAGTGGAAGTAGAATTCATAGCACTTGTTAGTGTTTTCTTTGTGGTTTACCTTTTATGTTTAATTAACGTTCATCGAATTTTATGTGTAATTTATTAAAGATTTAGCCATTTCGATTTAAAATAAGCTCAAAATGTATACATTTTCAATGTACAATAGACAAGCTAAAATAATTGAAGTTGCTTGATGTAGTAGTAGTTACTATTAGTAGTAAAATAATTGGTTTTGAATACGGTGACAACTCATTACAAATATAATTAAAGCTCTCAAAGGACATTCCTCAAAGAAAAATACTTCAAAGCGGTGAAAACCTAATTTGCCGAATTTCTCCGATCACATTGCATCCACTAATTACATTTCCTATTTCAACTAAAGCAATGAAACTTTAATTTTAATTTATTAATAGCTTACGTTAAACAAATGCTAAACTACTAACCACGGAGCTAGGCTCTTACACCATGCTCTCCTTTTGATGTTGTCGACAAGGTTCCTGGGTGAGTTCCGGCACTAGAGAGTTCGCTAGCGTTCTCTGTTGTAGTTTAAGAATAGACTTGGGGGTCATTGAACTTGTGATGCAGACAGAATATTTCTGTGAAAATTTAAAAGTCAAACTTTTAAAATTAAATTTATTCCTATTTTAGTCCTCATAACATGTGATCGACGTTTTTTGCAAAGTATTGTATTATGCTACTGAAATATTTATTAATTGCTTATTTTAAATGTATTAAGGTAACATAATCACATTATTATTTTAAAATGTACCATATTATTAGCTAATTTTATCCAAAGGTTATTTATTACAAATTTACATTCAACGTCATGGGTATTCAAGGTTGTGAGAGTGTAGGAAGGTCAGTGGATGGGAGTATGAGGAGGTTTACTGTGAGAGTTTGAGAGAATACCTAAAGGTAGTGTATCAAGAGCGAGGGGAGAATCGAGAGAGCGCATGGAGGAATGATGGGTAGTATGTGGGAGAGGGTAAGAGAATATAAGACAGTATGGAGATAGTGCTGGGAGCGCGAATGGAGTAGAATGGGAGAGTGGGAAGAAGCGATTTAAGAGTGTGAGTGGATACTTGGAAGAGTATAAGAAGAGCGTATGGAGATATGTGGTGAAGTTGTGGAAGAGGGTAGGAAAATGTAAGAGAAGATATGGAGATAGTGCTATTAGGCCGGAGGGAGTAGAATGGGAGAGTGGGAAGAAGCGATTTAAGAGTGTGAGTTGATACTTTGGAAGAGTATAAAAAGAGCGTGTGGAGATATGGGGAGGGGAGTATGTGGAAGAGGGTAGGAAAATGTAAGAGAAGATATATGGATATATTGCTAGGAGGGCGAATGGAGTAGAGTGGGAGAGTGGCAAGAAGCGATTTAAGTGTGTGAGTGGATAATTTGGAAGAGTATATGAAGAGCGTATGGAAATATGTGGGAGGGTATATGGAGAGTATAGGAGTTTCAGGAGAGTTTACTGGGGATAAATGTACCGTCTAGCAAGAGTGTTGAGAGACAGTGACGTGAAGTGGAAGAGATTGCGGAGAGGTATAAGGGACGGCGTAAAATGTATAGGCATGTGTATATGAGTGAGGGGAGAACTATTTCAATAAAAGGTTGTTATTGTTACTAATTAATCATTAAATATGCTTCTAAATATTTTTTTATAAATATTACAATAAAAAGAGTATGGCGACATAGTGTCGTAGGATACTTTATTTAAAAAAAAAAATACATTCTTGTAATATTAAAGGTTAATATGCATAAATTTGCAAATAAATATTTATTTTTGTTTTAATTTAAATGTGTATACTTTTTAATGTTTTCAGGTGTCTATATGAAAAATCTATATTTAATAAATATTTATACCGCTAAAAGTACAACAACATAGATGTTACAGGAAAATATAACTTACGTACTACGGTTTGTAACTTACAATATAAGTTTTATTCTAAGGTAATTGTTTTCGTCAAAAGATAATTCGTTTAAAGATTTATAATAAATTAGGGACTTAAATATAAAAACAATCGAACCTATTTCACATCCCTTACCTCCGATTCTAAGGCATGCTTGTCTTCATGTATTTCTCCAATGACCGCTCTTTTACAAACATCTTGATACTCTAAAGAGGAGAAAATAAAATTGATTTAATAATATCAACAACGAGGCGTTGGATCTTTTCTGATTTTATTACCGAATTTAAAACCTACCTGTACTGTGCGGAATAACATCTGGGTTTATGTCAGCGCTGTCATAACTCTCTGACAGATGGCTCTCTTTCTCTTTAGCAGGAGGTCTCTCCCTTTTGCTTTCCCTAAACCTGAGCACCATCAGCACGGACAGAGCTATTAGGATGGTAGTCATGACGACTCCAACCACTACCCCCAGCAAAGGCGTTAGCTGTAGAATTATTGGGGATGGCGCTGAAATTTAACATTTACATCTTAAGATTGAACAGTAGGTAGAAACAATATCATACGGTTATGGTTTTATAAACAAATTTGTGATCTTGATTAGAATCTCTGATTACAATAAAGTAAGAATGTCAATTAAAATGAATTTTGTCATAATAATGTAGTTATTTATTGTGGTATACGAATGTTTTAGTGAAAAGGTACTTATAGAAAAATTAAAGTAAGAAATAATTTACATTTGGTAATCCAACGGGATATAAACTGCTTCCGATTCAGTGGTCACGGCAACTGAAGGTTGTTTGAGCAACAACTTTATTATTTAAAGAAGTATTATCATTAATAAAATAATTAAAAGTAATAAATGGTAATATTGAGTATCAAGAGGCAATAACATATGACAGAAAAAACTTTAACTTAGGGACGGAGAAGCGGCGACAGCTGTAATACATCCGTTATATATGTGTGTGTGTGTATATATATATATATTTGTAGTTATGCAACACTGTTTTCTTGTATACACTTATCACTTTCACTTATGTACTTAAACAAGAATCTTATTTGGTATTTATGGTAAAATGGCCGCTTACAGCTCACTTTTATACAGGATGCTAAAATTGCCTCTAAATAATGAAGAAAAAACCAAAGAAAAACAAATAATATATAAAATAGCCCAAAAAAATGGATACAATAAAAAAACTATAGATAAATTAGAATTTAAAATATTAAATAAATTAAAACAACCTAAAATCGAACCACAAACAACAAAATGGGCTACATTCACATACACAGGATACAACATAAAAGGAATAACTAAAACACTAAAAAATAAAAATATTAACATAGCCTAAAAAATACAGGAAACATAATCAACAAAATAAACCAACCAGAAAAAATATGTCCCACACTTAATAAGGGAATATATATAAAATTGAATGCCCAGACTGTAATAAAATATATATAGGCCAAACAAAAAAAAAATTAAAAGACAGATATCAAGAACACCTCAATGCATACATCAAACCTGAAATTTATAACTCAAACTTAGCCACACACGCCATCAAAAACAAACACACATTCCCCACATTAAAAAAACGTACACCTAATAAAAAAAGGTTCAAAAAGGCCTCAAAATGACAATCTGGGAACAACTAGAAATTTATAAAAATAAAAATAATATCATTAACGAACAAATACAAATAAAATCAAAAAACGATAAATTATTCAATCTAATAGACAATATTAACACCAAAACAAACTTTAAAAACTCGCACAGTGCAGTGAATCTAAAAATAGAACATAACGGTACACCAAGGTCAACGGGAAATCCACTCAGCACGCAGTCTACTACAACCCTGTTCAGTATGACCGAGGATGGTGGCACTACCAGTCATAGAAAGCTAGCTCGCATAAATACCAAGTAAGATTCTTGTTTAAGTACATAAGTGAAAGTGATAATATATATATATAATTAATAAATGAATGTATAAATATTTTATGTGATGTTATGGTAGCCTAATATTTAAAAATAAGTAAATTATTATACAAAGTGTCAAACAGAGGTAACAACACGCCCTTTATTAGAAATTTATAATATTCTAACATGTGATGAATTTTAAGAGTTATTGTTATTTTTCTTTATAAATAGAAAAGTTCATTGTAATATCATTATTATTTAATCTTGGCATAATTAAGCTTTAACATGGAGGATAAATAAAAAGTTATTATCTTTATAAAATAAAGTGCAGTTTAATCTCACCCAACTGTAAATGCAGACTATCAACATGTCTCTCCATGTGCAACGTGTGACTATTAACTGGGTACATGTCGCTGCGGCCTTTGATGTTGGTTGCATAGAGAAGTATATGAAAGGAAAATCCCGGTTGAAGTCCTTCTACTTTAAACCACGGAGTCTTTGATGTGGAGTTTATCAAAAGCCTCTTGCTGAGCACGTCGTATAACTCCATCACGTAAACTGGAGCAAGGCCCCCGTCGAACCCTTCTTCGCATTGTATCTCTAGGGACTCTGCGGTTTGATTTACTACCGTACAGTTGCTAAGGTTATCCGGTCTTCCTAGACATTGTAAATAGAATCTGGAGACCAATTTTAGGTTCTATGAGAGACTAAATATAGATTAGTTTTTAAAAACAAATTTATGTTCATTTAAAGCAAATATTTTGTAGAGACTAATCCTAATTAGGTCTACAAAGGCAGTTTTATTTTAATTACTTTTTATTTAATATTTACAATTATATACATGAAGTCACATAAACTATGCTTTAAAACAGCTGTTTCACCACATAACCTATTACATAAAATCAGCTGTTTTATGAAGTCATATGCGCAGAAAATAAACACCTCATTAGAAACTAAATATTTTCTATAGAAATAGAGAACATGACATAATTTAAGATCTAAGACTTTTGATTATATTTTTTTTAAATCATTACTTTTCGTTGTGCACATTTATTAAATTACTAGTGGCTGAAAAACAATCACATCTAGAACTGATAAGTACATTTATTAATTGTGAAAAGTATTTCGTATTTAATAATTGTAAATGGGTCTTGATTTCTACTCCCGTATTGTTAAATATAATAAAGAAGTGAAATAAATCGTGTTCCGACACATTTACCAAACGATATATCTATAGTTATTGGAGGTTAGCCGAGAAAGAGAAGGGTGGGGTTGATGGTTGAAGCTGATCGATGAAATTAGAAGTGGAAAAACTAAAGAACAGACTTGCTAGGGAAAAAGGCGAAACAAATGATGTAGCAGCTAAGAGCCAATACCTTTTGCAATCCAAAATATAACAAAAAGTAAATGGGCGAGGTTCCAATTATATACTTTATTGACGATTTTATTACAAGGGAAAACAATATTGTTTTAAATCAAATGATAAGTAAAGAAAGCTAAAAACATATTCGGATTTCTGAAAATGCTATTCAAAACTTATAAATTATTTAATTCCTTCTATTATTTCACACTCCCCTTATATATCTTATTAAAATTTTAAATCGTTAGTAAAATACTTTTTAATCATTCACTGAAGGTCAAATACATTTTGTAAACTTGAAGTGGATGACACTTGATGTTAATACGGTTCTTTCATATAATAATTCAAAATCAAATACAATATTGAAATAAGTAATTTTAGTATTATAAGGAAGAAAAGCGTTTCACAATAGGTGCACTATGCAATATAGTTATTTCATCCCATTTGTTTTAAAATAAGTAATAATATATGATTTCATAAAACAACTGATTTATGTTATAGGTTATGTGATAAAACAGCTGTTTTAACGCAAAGGTTACGTTACTTTATTTATATGAAATTTTTAACATGTAGTAGAAAGTAATTAAGATACGATTTGTTCTTGCTTACCTAAATAGGAATTTACTTTTAAACTATGGTTTATTATTTATAAACACATATAGAGACGTAATGTTCTCGATGACCTCAAGAAAAACATTATTGAAAAGTTTTTTAAAACGTAGTTTTACTTTAGAAAGGTGTTTATAAATTTAGATTATTACAAGTTGACATGTCTTTGATTATGCAGATCAAAAGTTTATCCTCAGGGACAGCAAAATAACTAGTAATATGTATATGGACTCTAAGGCAGTTTTTATAAAACATTTAAGTAAATTTACTATATGTAGATGGATAGACATATGTGTGGTTGTGGTTGGATAGTTATGTAAACAAAATAGTTCTCTACATGAAACAATAGAAATACCTTCGAAGTTTTTACAGAATTAGGTAGACAATCTATAAATTCTTCATTATGCTTACCATAAGGAATTATTTGATAGACACAAGGAATCCTCTGCTGTCCCAACTCATTCTTCGCCCAACAAAGCACGCTGCCATAGTCAGCTTGACCATGCGGGGTATACACCAACACGCTCCTGGTACGGTCCACTATCGACGGCGTCATCTCTACGTCGTACATAGTATTGTTGAACTTCCACAGGAACTGGACATCACCAGGGTTAGCCTCGACTTCGCAGCTGATTTTCGCTGATTCTAATTTAGCTACACCAATTTCTACTTGTTTAGTGTTCTTACAGATAGGAATGTCTGCAACATGAAAAATATTCAATTTGAAAGGAGGTTTTATTTTGCTATAAGTATATGCAGTAGATATTTCACTTGTTAATATTACTAACCGGAACGACACATGATAACTGAGAGGAAAAATAAGCTAATCTCTTTCTTAGTTCCTGTAATATAGCCCGAATCCCAACATTTTCCGATTCTAAAATGTTTCTTTGGATTCTCAAATCTCTCAAGTTATACAGGCTAACATTATATAATCTCTTATAATAATTTAGACTCTATCTTGGTCATATGAGGAAGCCTTTTAACAGTTCCGTTTATTGTAATAGGCTACACAAAAAGTTCAACCTAGACTTGAAACGAAGAATTTTTTAAAGCATAACAAACATATCGGATAAAGGTGAGAAACAAACTGACCGAAACTGTTTCTGAACGTCTTTGCTGTTTTTTTATAAATAATAATATTTTCGATATCTCAAATCGGCATTTACTTTATTCGTTCAATTCATTCAAAGCAACTAATACATAGATAAGGCACAGCTGATAATTAATTATTTTTCCCAATAAATTACACCTCACAGGATTTTTGAGTTAAAAAACAAGAAAAATCGGAATTGGCACTTTAATAAATGTAGGATCAAGTATCCGTGATTTTTCAATAGCACTGGAATCGACGATTACTGGAATCAAGAATCGGAATCGATCCATCCTTAATTTTTACAACATGTGATATTAGCATTTCTAAATAAAACCTTTAGTAACTTAAGGTTTTGTATTATATATATATATATATATATATATATATATATATATATATATATAATACGTTTTCTTGTTTAATAATTTAAAACAACATAGGTTATTCAAATACAAGAATATTTATTAATTTATATCCAAAGCTTTTCGTTGTTAAACAGTACCAACATCATCAGGAATGAAAATTACTATGTAATATAAATTAATAAATATTCTTGTATTTGAATAACCAATGTTGTTTTAATATACATATATATATATATATATATATATATATATATATATATATATATATATGTGTGTGTGTGTGTGTGTGTATGTGTGTGTGTGTGTGTGTGTGTGTGTGTGTGTATGTGTGTGTGTGTGTGTGTGTGTGTGTGTGTGTGTATGTGTGTGTGTGTGTGTGTGTGTGTAGGCCTTTAGAGGTATATACTCTTTGAGTGCTTCATTTTTAAAATAATTATTTCAAAATCATAATTATTAGAAAACTCGCAGTAGAATCACGTGGGATGAATAACCTTTACTATTATTTGATTAATTTGTAGCTACTTTAGTTGAAATTCTTATAAATGAGAAATACAAATAGAGCTCTTACATATACGTTTTTGCATGCAAAGAAACATCTCAATTGAGTAGTGGAATCCTATGTTGATTTTATGTAAACTTCAAAATTTTGTAATTACAAATTGTAATTATGTCATATTAGGTTTGTTATGATTTTTTTAGGTATGGTTACACGAGGGCAATCAATAGAACCTGTTATCACATTAAAAAAATGTTTTAGAGTTAATCTTTAAGTCAAATATCACATTCGAAAATATTGAAGAGGGGAACTTTTTTATTCAAAATTAGTTTAATTATAAAATCGTTGCTCTCAAGTGCAATTATCTATTTAGGTCTTTCTTTAAATAAATATTTAGACTGAGTAGAGACTATTTCCTTTTACACTTTTATACGTCAAAATCTACAACAAATTATTAAATTGTTTAGAATCTGTTCATAGTAAATGTCTAGGAATTCGCTCTTGTCAACTAAGATACTGTTGACGGATCTAAAGGCAGCAGACACATTCTCTAAGTAGATATAAATATTTGATTGTTCGTGCACGTCTCGATATTTCAAAGTTTGTACTTTAAACATTTACCAAGGGTCATGGATATATAAATAAATATTATTTTTTTAAGCTGTATTTCCTTATGGTTTAAAATATTTGTAATTAAAATGTTAGTGGGAATAGTTTTTTAAACTATTTATTATCTTTTATATTTAAAACAAGTTTATATTTCCGTACGATTTGCATCTAGCGCTGTCTGTCGATGTATAGTCCTTATATAAGAGAAATGTTTCTTGTATACAAGTGGTACTAATAAAACTTAATTTCTACCCGACTAAGTTCAATATCTAAAAGTTTAAAACATTTTCTAATTGGAAGATTTTTCTAAACATAAATAATTAAGAAAAAATTACAACCAAGCGATATGTCTTGCCTTATAGGTATGCTGTTACAAAATAGTTCTAACACTGTAAACTACTTTTGTTTAAGCACCTACTTTTGTTTAAAAGTATTAAGAGACGGATAGAAATTTCAAAAAGCTACGTCCACTTAAATTTAGAATAAAAAAAACGTGATCAAAAACCGGACACGATTGCAGCAAACAACGGCGCCTGTTGAAATGCATATGACGTCACACACTTCACTTCCATTACGTTCGAAAAAGCTGCATCTCGAACCTGTCTAGTTGATATAGCTTCTACGTACTTTTAGCGCACTTAATTGCACAAATACAATCTCCGACGTGAATGTATAATATACTGGAAACAATCGTTAGTATAATGAGGGAAAAGGCAATGCAATTGTTTGTTATAATCATATTGATATTACTCATAATCAAAAGGTGAAAAGTGAAACTAGGAAAAATCTTTTATAATATCACCAATTCGTATATATAATTAAAAATGATATACATGCATTTATAAATAAATAACTATATAAACACACACACATATATATATATATATATATATATATATATATATATATATATATATATATATATATATATATATATATGTGTGTGTGTGTGTGTGTGTGTGTGTGTGTGAGTAAATGAATGAAAATTTTTCAAATGCTAAAATGTTTTTCATATATACAGTGAAACCTCTGTTAAACGAACACATATGGTTCTCGATATTTTGTCCGCCAATGAGAGATGTCCGTTTAGTGGAAGGGTGGTAAGGAGAAGCCGAATTTCTAAAATGTTTACAGTATATAATTAATACACACTTATTTCTAATCCATTACATAATAGGCTACAGTATTTAACTAATAATAATATATTAATAATAATAATGTATTATTACTATAGGCTATAGTATATAATACTAACTCTGTATTTTTATAAATATTTTAGTATTTTTATAAATACAGTATACAGTACAATACATACTGTACTGTACAGTATACAGTACAATAAATACTGTACTGTACTGTTATTAAACATAAATTCTAAAGCAAATTTTAAAAACACTGAAACAATACAGTAATACAGTACAGAGTCTAGATCACATTTGTTCGCATAACAGAGGTACGAAATACAAAAAAGGCGCCATTAGCTCTCCGTTGTCCGTCTAATGGAGTGTCCGTTCAAAGGAGGGAAAAATCCTATGTACGTATTATTAAATTTTTAGGTTCCCAGAAACATTTCCGTCCAAGAGAAGTGTCCGTACATTGGAGGTGTCCGTACATTGGAGGTGTCCGTACATTGGAGGTTCCCGTACATTGGAGGTGTCCGTACATTGGAGGTGCCCGTACATTGGAGGTGTCCGTTCAGGAAGGTTTCACTGTATTTATATATTTTAAAGCTTTTCGCTAGTAAATTTCGCTAAAAGATTTTACAAACGGTCAATCATATTTTTATAGGCATTAACTTCTATGTAATTTTTGCATCACATCAATGACATTGTAAATAGTTTGGTGATTCTAATGTTGCATGCATATGTTTAATCATTTTGTTTAATTCTTTAAAGAGTTTAATATTTATATTCCAGGAAATTTTAATTTATTTCATACATTTTCATTTCTGGAAATAAATTAAATTATTATAATAAATTTAGATTGAATATAATTAAAATTTGTGATAGGAACTTGACCTCTAATTAGTAAATTTATAACTAACATTTTACGTCCAAATAAACTTGGTTGCTTTCCCCGTCCCCTTCTTTATTGGAGGCTATGCAAGTGTAGATCCCGGTTTGTTGCCGCATCACATCCTGTAACACTAGACTCTGGTTGCTCACCATTATCCCAGCCGAATGGTTGCTTATTAAATCCCTGCCCTGGAAATGAAGAATAACAATTTCGTTATAGGTTTTAATCACTTTTATCTTATGAAATGTGTCTAAGTACAATTACTTATAAGGTAAAATATGATATATTAGATGTATGTACCTATATATATACGAGGTATATATATAGGTACATACATCTAATGTTTTGCATCTGATGTATGTTTGGAACATATATTGATTTTAATTCTTTATTATTCCTGATGATGTTGGTACTGTTTGAAAACGAAAAGCTTTGAATTGTAAATTCAATAATTATTCTTGTATTGGTATCTTGTCTTATTTCTTTATTAATACACAAGAATACATATTGGGATATATATATATATATATATATATATATAATTTTTGAGTAGTAGTAATATACTAGAATCTAAATAGATACATAATTACACAAAACGTTTGGATGCTTTTAACGAAACTCAAGAGCTAAAATGTCTTTATCTTGGGTTAATTACCTACATAGTTTGAATCCTACAAGGATGATCCTCGACGTGCGTATAGAAACAGATGGGACATTCCAAACGTCATTATTATCCTCGTCGTGTATAGAAACACATGGGTCTCTCCATATATCATCATTATCCTCTTCGTGTATAGAAACAGATTGGACTTTCCACACGTATTCATTATCCTCGTCGTGCATAGAAAAAGATGGCACTTTCTAAACGTCATCATTATCCTCGTCGTGCATAGAAACAGATGAGACTCTCCAAACACCATCATTATCCTCGTCGTGCATGGAAACAGATGGAACTTTCCAAACGACATCATTATCCTCGTCGTGCATATAGAAACAGATGGAACTTTCCAAACGTCATCATTATCCTCGTCATGTATAGAAACAGATGAGACTCTCCAAACGCCATCATTATCCTCGTCGTGCATGGAAACAGATGGAACTTTCCAAACGTCATCATTATCCTCGTCTTGCATATAGAAACAGATGGAACTTTCCAAACGTCATTATTATCCTCGTCGTGTATAGAAACACATGGGTCTCTCCCTATATCATCATTATCCTCTTCGTGTATAGAAACAGATGGAACTTTCCAAACGTCATCATTATCCTCGTCGTGCATAGAAAAATATGGCACTTTCTAAACTTCATCATTATCCTCGTCGTGCATGGAAACAGATGGAACTTTCCAAACGTCATCATTATCCTCGTCGTGCATAGAAAAAGATGGCACTTTCTAAACTTCATCATTATCCTCGTCGTGCATGGAAACAGATGGAACTTTCCAAACGTCATCATTATCCTCGTCGTGCATACAAAAAGATGGTACTTTCTAAACTTCATCATTATCCTCGTCGTGCATGGAAACAGATGGAACTTTCCAAACGTCATCATTATCCTCGTCGTGCATATAGAAGCAGATGGAACTTTCCTAACGTCATCATTATCCTCGTCGTGTATATAGAAACAGATGAGACTCTCCAAACTCCATCATTATCCTCGTCGTGCATGGAAACAGATGGAACTTTCCAAACGTCATCATTATCCTCGTCGTGCATATAGAAACAGATGGAACTTTCTAAACGTCATCATTATCCTCGTCGTGCATGGAAACAGATGGAACTTTCCAAACGTCATCATTATCCTCGTCATGTATATAGAAACAGATGAGACTCTCCAAACGCCATCATTATCCTCGTCGTGCATATAGAAACAGATGGAACTTTCTAAACGTCATCATTATCCTCGTCGTGCATGGAAACAGATGGAACTTTCCAAACGTCATCATTATCCTCGTCGTGCATATAGAAACAGATGAGACTCTCCAAACGTCATCATTATCCTCGTCGTGCATGGAAACAGATGGAACTTTCCAAACGTCATCATTATCGTCGTCGTGCATAGAATCAGATGGAACATTCCAAACGTCATCATTATCCTCGTCGTGCATATAGAAACAGATGGAACTTTCCAAACGTCATCATTATCCTCGTGGTGCATATAGAAACAGATGGAACTTTCTAAACTTCATCATTATCCTCGTCGTGCATGGAAACAGATGGAACTTTCCAAACGTCATCATTATCCTCGTCGTGCATAGAAACAGATGGAACCTTCCAAACGTCATCATTATCCTCGTCGTGCATATAGAAGCAGATGGAACTTTCCAAACGTCATCATTATCCTCGTCGTGTATATAAAAACAGATGAGACTCTCCAAACTCCATCATTATCCTCGTCGTGCATGGAAACAGATGGAACTTTCCAAACGTCATCATTATCCTCGTCGTGCATATAGAAACAGATGGAACTTTCCAAACGTCATCATTATCCTCGTCGTGCATGGAAACAGATGGAACTTTCCAAACGTCATCATTATCCTCGTCGTGCATATAGAAACAGATGAGACTCTCCAAACGCCATCATTATCCTCGTTGTGCATGGATACAGATGGAACTTTCCAAACGTCATCATTATCCTCGTCGTGCATATGGAAACAGATGAGACTCTCCAAACGTCATCATTATCCTCGTCGTGCATGGAAACAGATGGAACTTTCCAAACGTCATCATTATCCTCGTCGTGCATAGAAACAGATGGAACATTCCAAACGTCATCATTATCCTCGTCGTGCATATAGAAACAGATGGAACTTTCCAAACGTCATCATTATCCTCGTCGTGCATGGAAACAGATGGAACTTTCCAAACGTCATCATTATCCTCGACGTGCGTATAGAAACAGATGGAACTTTCCAAACGTCATCATTATCCTCGTCGTGCATGGAAACAGATGGAACATTCCAAACGTCATCATTATCCTCGTCGTGCATATAGAAACAGATGGAACTTTCCAAACGTCATCATTATCCTCGTCGTGCATGGAAACAGATGGAACATTCCAAACGTCATCATTATCCTCGACGTGCGTATAGAAACAGATGGAACTTTCTAAACTTCATCATTATCCTCGTCGTGCATGGAAACAGATGGAACTTTCCAAACGTCATCATTATCCTCTTCGTGTATAGAAACAGATGGGACTTTCCACACGTATTCATTATCCTCGTCGTGCATAGAAAAAGATGGCACTTTCTAAACGTCATCATTATCCTCGTCGTGCATAGAAACAGATGAGACTCTCCAAACACCATCATTATCCTCGTCGTGCATGGAAACAGATGGAACTTTCCAAACGACATCATTATCCTCGTCGTGCATATAGAAACAGATGGAACTTTCCAAACGTCATCATTATCCTCGTCATGTATAGAAACAGATGAGACTCTCCAAACGCCATCATTATCCTCGTCGTGCATGGAAACAGATGGAACTTTCCAAACGTCATCATTATCCTCGTCGTGCATATAGAAACAGATGGAACTTTCCAAACGTCATCATTATCCCCGTCGTGCATGGAAACAGATGGAACTTTCCAAACGCCATCATTATCCTCGTCGTGCATAGAAACAGATGGAACTTTCCAAACGTCCTCATTATTCTCGTCGTGCGTATAGAAACAGATGGAACTTTCCAAACGTCATCATTATCCTCGTCGTGCATATAGAAACAGATGGAACTTTCCAAACGTCATCATTATCCTCGTGGTGCATATAGAAACAGATGGAACTTTCTAAACTTCATCATTATCCTCGTCGTGCATGGAAACAGATGGAACTTTCCAAACGTCATCATTATCCTCGTCGTGCATAGAAACAGATGGAACCTTCCAAACGTCATCATTATCCTCGTCGTGCATATAGAAGCAGATGGAACTTTCCAAACGTCATCATTATCCTCGTCGTGTATATAAAAACAGATGAGACTCTCCAAACTCCATCATTATCCTCGTCGTGCATGGAAACAGATGGAACTTTCCAAACGTCATCATTATCCTCGTCGTGCATATAGAAACAGATGGAACTTTCCAAACGTCATCATTATCCTCGTCGTGCATGGAAACAGATGGAACTTTCCAAACGTCATCATTATCCTCGTCGTGCATATAGAAACAGATGAGACTCTCCAAACGCCATCATTATCCTCGTTGTGCATGGATACAGATGGAACTTTCCAAACGTCATCATTATCCTCGTCGTGCATATGGAAACAGATGAGACTCTCCAAACGTCATCATTATCCTCGTCGTGCATGGAAACAGATGGAACTTTCCAAACGTCATCATTATCCTCGTCGTGCATAGAAACAGATGGAACATTCCAAACGTCATCATTATCCTCGTCGTGCATATAGAAACAGATGGAACTTTCCAAACGTCATCATTATCCTCGTCGTGCATGGAAACAGATGGAACTTTCCAAACGTCATCATTATCCTCGACGTGCGTATAGAAACAGATGGAACTTTCCAAACGTCATCATTATCCTCGTCGTGCATGGAAACAGATGGAACATTCCAAACGTCATCATTATCCTCGTCGTGCATATAGAAACAGATGGAACTTTCCAAACGTCATCATTATCCTCGTCGTGCATGGAAACAGATGGAACATTCCAAACGTCATCATTATCCTCGACGTGCGTATAGAAACAGATGGAACTTTCTAAACTTCATCATTATCCTCGTCGTGCATGGAAACAGATGGAACTTTCCAAACGTCATCATTATCCTCTTCGTGTATAGAAACAGATGGGACTTTCCACACGTATTCATTATCCTCGTCGTGCATAGAAAAAGATGGCACTTTCTAAACGTCATCATTATCCTCGTCGTGCATAGAAACAGATGAGACTCTCCAAACACCATCATTATCCTCGTCGTGCATGGAAACAGATGGAACTTTCCAAACGACATCATTATCCTCGTCGTGCATATAGAAACAGATGGAACTTTCCAAACGTCATCATTATCCTCGTCATGTATAGAAACAGATGAGACTCTCCAAACGCCATCATTATCCTCGTCGTGCATGGAAACAGATGGAACTTTCCAAACGTCATCATTATCCTCGTCGTGCATATAGAAACAGATGGAACTTTCCAAACGTCATCATTATCCCCGTCGTGCATGGAAACAGATGGAACTTTCCAAACGCCATCATTATCCTCGTCGTGCATAGAAACAGATGGAACTTTCCAAACGTCCTCATTATTCTCGTCGTGCGTATAGAAACAGATGGAACTTTCCAAACGTCATCATTATCCTCGTCGTGCATATAGAAACAGATGGAACTTTCCAAACGTCATCATTATCCCCGTCGTGCATGGAAACAGATGGAACTTTCCAAACGCCATCATTATCCTCGTCGTGCATAGAAACAGATGGAACTTTCCAAACGTCCTCATTATTCTCGTCGTGCGTATAGAAACAGATGGAACTTTCCAAACGTCATCATTATCCTCGTCGTGCATGGAAACAGATTGAACTTTCCAAACGTCATCATTATCCTCGTCGTGCATATAGAAACAGATGGAACTTTCCAAACTTCATCATTAAAAAAGAATGATAATATAAACATCACTATTAAAATCATAGTGGAATGACTATTTCATAAAAAGAAATCGAAGCTAAAATAAATTATATAAAAAGTATTGATATAGTTTCTACTGCAACCGTTCAATAATTAGTCATTGCCGGGTAGTCTCAAACTAGATTAGGATCAGGACAACTACCATGGCTACCAGAGCATCATCCTACTAAATCTGTGCTCATTCTTCTTGATTGAGATGAATGAATGATATGAAAATGCGTACCTTGATAGCGTGAATCTATATCGCTTACGTAACCTTGGATACGGCATATTATGATCCCCCTATATATTTATCATAGTGCTCCTACCGTACGTCTATCAACATTAAACACCTTCCTTACAGCTTATAGACGATAATAGTATATTGACATATTTTCCTAACCTAAAACAAGAAATATACAATATTTAAGTAAATTCTTACTTAACAACTGTTCTACAACATAACTTATAACTTAAAATCGCCTGTATAATGATATCATATATTATCACTTGTTTTCAGCCAAATGAGTCGGCGTAAATATATTGCATTCATTTTCCTTTTTGTGAAAAAGTTTTCCGATATAAAACAAAATTTCATTAATTAAATGTAATTATTCAATTAATACTTTAAACAAGTAACATAACCAAAAAAAACTAGGCCAGTTTCTACTGAGGTTAACATAGGAAACACTTATTTAATTCATTTTATAATCACAATTACTATAAACATGTGTATTCAGATGGCAGAATCCCAATACTAAGTGCAAAATAGAACCCGAATTTCTTTGCAATCTTCCATTTTCCTTTCTATATAGTATATTGTGTTGGACTAATATGTTTTTAGCTTTTTTCAACATATTAGGCTGCTGGCGGTCTATAACTTCTCATTCTATCCATCTCTTGTAAAGAACGTATCTCTTATAATTGCATACACAACTTTAAGTATTAGATCTAGCAATGGAAACGTTGGCTCAGTGTTAAAGTAATGGCTTTCCATATTGCAGTCATTCAGTTCAACATCAACTTTGTCATATTTAATTTTATTAAATAAATATTTGAAAAAACGCTCCTAATTTAAATTATCCTCCTATAAAAAAATGTATTTGAGGTGGAGTAAATGAACAAAACCTATTTTACTAACGATTGAAAATATAACGAGATACATAACCAGATAAATAAATAAGTATATAAAGGAAGGTTGTATACTAATATTAGGAATAGAAAAAAAGTCGCAATATATATATATATATATATATATATATATATATATATATATCACTTTCACTATATGTACTTAAACAAGAATCTTACTTGGTATTTATACGAGTTAACTTTCAATGACTGGCCTTGTCATCATCATCGGGCATACTCTGCCTCGCTTCAATATATATATATATATATATATATTCTTGATATTTAACATTATCCATTGTTTTTCCGTTGCACTGACTTTATGAAGTTAATATATTACTATGTGAGTAATTTTATCCACCATTAATATTATCAGGGATACCTAAAATCCACAAACCCAACACACCATTTAGACCACTAATAAATTTCACAACAGCACCATCTTACATAATCGCAAAAATTCTAGACAAAATACTAAGATCTAAAATACATATCAACAACACATACAATATAAAAAATGGATACGAATTAATTAATAAAATAAAAACGATAAAAACAAACAGCAACACAAAAATAATAAGTTATGACATAACTAACATGTACCCTAGTATCCCAATAGAAGAAACCATAGAAATAATAAAAAACAAACTGATACACAATAACGAAAAAAGAAACATAATAGATAGTATCATTACGCTAACCAAACACATATGTAACCAAAATTACTTCCAATTTAACAATAAATATTATAAACAAACAACAGGACTCCCCATGGGTTCACCCATATCATCTGTCATGTCAGAAATATATTTACAACACTTTGAACAAATAATAATTAAACCTATAATAAACACACACAATATCTCATTATGGACAAGGTATGTAGACGATATACTTGCAATATACCAACCTACCATTCACAACGAACACATCATAATATTAAACAAACTAAATACATACAACGAAAACATACAATTCACCGTTGAAACAGAAACAAATAGAACAATCAACTTCCTCGACATCACTTTAAATATAAATGATAATAAAATAGAAACTACAGTATACAGGAAACCTACTTCCAACAACACCACAATACACTACAAATCTAACCACCCCTGGACACACAAAATTAACACTTACAGTAACATGATAAATAAAGCAATAAAATACACACAGGATAACAAACAAAAATTAAATGAAGAATTAGATAACATTACAAAAATAGCAATAGAAAATGGATACAACAAACACATTATAAAAAATATATACAATAAATTCACAAAAAAACCTAACCTCAACACAACACTACAACCGGAACACGAAAATAATAAAAATAAAAAAATCTACCTAAAATATAAATACACCAATAACAAAATAGAAAAAATAACAAATATATACAACAAAGAATACTACACTCCAACTTACAAACCAAACAACAAAATAATAAAATATCTTAATAACACAAACCACATAACAAATTCAGAAAAACATAACCTATCAGGAATTTACAAAATCACATGCAACAACTGTAACGCTTTTTACATAGGAAAAACAACCAGAACATTTAAAATAAGATTTGAAGAACATTATAGAGCATTCAAAAACAAAAATTCTAAAGTATCAAATGTTGCAGCACACCTAATATCCCATAAACACGAAATAACAAATTACGAAAATAACCTAACCATACTGGAAACAAATAACAACCCAATATGACTAAACTCACTAGAAAAATACCAAATTTATAAAAACATACACAACAACTTAATGAATCTACAAACAACATATACAGAAGACATACTATACAGAAATATCATACACACAGATCAAGAAAAAGTGCGCGTAACGTCAACAAACACCGGCTTCACGCACCGAACATCCACAGCAGAGAAAAATCAGTGATTCGACAATGGTCAACGACCGAAAGGTGCCTCATCACTCAAGGTAAAATTATTGCACTTAATGGTGGATAAAATTACTCACATAGTAATATATTAACTTCATATATATATATATATATATATATATATATATTGAAATTTTGTTTCATTATAATTAAATATTCAACATTGGTCTATTGAATATGAGTACTATCAATACTTTATTGGTAATCACACAAATACAATAAACCTATTTAAATAAAGAAATTAAAAATATGATTTTATAAATTATATTGAAATAATTCATTACATTTTACTACTTATTTTAATTAAAATGTTGCAAATTAAAATAATTACGTTATAGCCAATATTTTTCGTACATTTATGAATAATTTTTAATATGTTATTAAAAACTATTGTTTTATAAAACTAAGGAACTATTTGTTAAAATAACGTGTGGTAGTTCGTCTTTAATATTCAATACACTTTCTTAACCCCACGTTTAACCGCTGCATTCATTTATTGATTCGAACGCTGCACAAGCAATGAATTCCCCTTATCATCTGCTACAGACAAGCTTAATGTCTTGCTATGGTATACGTGAAGTCACCATTATACCTGCTATTAGCATACAATGTGTGATTCCACACAAAAACGATATTAGGTGTTGCAGAAAAATCGTAAACTTTTATAAGAATTGATTAAAAATGTTGTTATTCTATAACACTTGGAAGACTGAACACACCCGAGTTTACAAATTCTATCATAAACATAGAATTCTCAATCTCTTTTCCAGTAAATCTAAAAAACTGATTTGATAAATATGCTCTAAATTGAATTGTCAAAAATAATTTTATAATAATACATTTTCATCAGAGCATTTCTTTTAAATTAAATTGTTGAAGTCATTCAAACATATTTTGCACAATATAACACCGTTTAAATTCATAATGTATTCAATGAAGGATCCTAATCCTTGAGCTTCAAATGATCCAGCAAATACTAAGTTACAATTCATTGAATGCTTTAAATCAACATTTATTTAAAACGCTGATTGTCAAAAAAAAAACAGTCAACGTTTGGAAAATGAGAAACAATTGTAAAGAGGAAGTAGGTTGCAAAGATTAAAGTCTCAGTCTAAGAATGAGAGATAAACTAGAATATTATTCCAATTCTAGAAATAGAAAATATGTCAATGTTGAACGTTCTATTCTTTGATTGAATCTATTCTTTTATTTTTATTTACTACAGATGAAACTGTTTTTAGAAACAATTCAGTTTAGGCTTAGCGAGAGGTAAATATTATGTTTTAACTCAACCCGTTCAATATATCATACCAAATTATTTTTTCACTTTATATATAGAACAAACGCAACAAAACTGTATGAACACGAATAAAAAAATGCAATAATTTTATAAATACTTAGTTTGAGATAAAAAACATTTTGTTGTAGAATAATAGAAACACATGCGGCACTTTTGCGTTTAATAAATAACCTATAGTAAATTTGCTTGTTGTAATCATCTTGCATTCACTGTTTAATTTATAAGTAACTGAGTCATAACTTTTGAACTTACTTGTTGATGCGTTTTGAAACATTGTCAAAGACTACCTACTCGCTCCTTAATACGGTTGTAACCTTGAGCCATCACCGGCAGTAGCGGGTCGGCTTCTTCAATGTAATGAAGAAACGCTTCAATTGTATTTATAATTTAAACGGGTGGTTTGTATTTGTTAACTGTCTTAATATAGACCTAACCAGATGATAGTTTTACTTAGATATGTTTCTACAAAAAGTAAAAATGAAAATTAATCAATTGCTAAATATACATTATTACAAGCTAACGGTATGAATAGACTATATAGACAATATGTCTCAAAACAATTTCGGTAAAAGTTTTTTAAATAGAAGAAAATTACTCACATAAATAAAAAATAATTTGAGGTGTCATTAAATATTGGCAGAAGGAGGCCTAATTTTAATCTTTTTCTGAGATCAGTTTCTAATTTGAGATTTTTATAACATTAAATCTCATCATAACAAAAAGGATTCTCCCTGCTATTCGTCTATGTAACTGTATAGTAGCCTGTCTCTCCATTTTTGCTTCCTATTTTAGCTTCTTACCAACAGATTTCTCTGCACGCACACACACATACACACACACACACACACATATATATATATATATATATATATATATATATATATATATATATATTTATATTAAATCTAATCATGACAAAAAGGATTCTCCCTGCTATTCGTCTATGTAACTGTATAGTAGCCTGTCTCTCCATTTTTGCTTCCTATTTAAGCTTCTTACCAACAGGTTTCTCTGCACACACACACACACACACACACACACACACACACACACACACATATATATATATATATATATACTCGTATATCTTGGACCTATACACGGCTGTGTGTGTGTGTGTGTGTGTGTGTGTGTGTGTGTGTGTGTGTGTGTGTGTGTGTGTGTGTGGTTTTTAGATGATGTCTTTTTAAATATGTATTCACATTAAAGTAAAAAATAATGCACAATGTTAATAAAATAATGTGTTTGAACATTTTCAACAGTATACTATCACAAATGTAGCGCCTTTACATACTGTCTGCAGCTAAAACAAACAGCTTTCACTGCCAATGGTAAGATGTAGCTACCGACAGTATGCAAAGCCCCTAAAAATAGTGGTTTAATTATCTGAAGATAAGCTAATGCCGCTTTATTTTATTACTATTTTTTACTTCTGTTTGCAATTATTGTATATTTGTGAGTACTTTTTTTGCCTTTCCTGACATTACAATACTTTTTTTTTGATGATGTGTCTTAGGTAAACCTTTAATGTACAATATTTATTAGTATTCTTCAACCAATCTCAATATTAGTTCTATTAGGTTTTTTTTAATGTATTTATTTCTAGACGCGTTAAAAAAAAAAAAATTATTGAAATTTTCTGAAAGGCAGAGAGTGTACTCAAACGTATACAAATCTTCCCTTAATTGGAATTGTCATACTTTAATTAAGATATATTTATCGATGGAAACGACATCTGTTATAATCATAAAATTCCGCTTTTTTCACTTAAAGCATATTTAGCAAATTGTTTATTGTCCTCATAGGAATCTGGGTTAAAATACTCACTTACGTTTCCCACAAAATACAAAATGAAAGTGGAGTGATTGCTTACAACGCTGAAAGTCTGCTAACAAACGTATGCTCACTAGCTCTAAGTGGGTTGCTTTAAATACGAGCACGTAAGTAATAAGTGGATACGAGAACTACAACAGAATTATATATTTACTAAAATATAGTTAATACAAGTATTATAAACAAACATTTTGTAAAGTCATTTCTACTTATATCAACAAAAAAAAATTTTAATTCTAGTTCCTTTTTAATAAAAAATTATAATTATTATGAATATAGTAACATAACCTAGCGTTAAAACAGCTGCTCTAGTATACCCTCTATAACATACAATCTGTTTTATGAATTCAAATTTTATCCCTTATTTTAGGCCAAATGAGACGAAAAAACTTTATTACATACCATGCCCATTGTAAAAAGTGTTTCTCACATATAAAACTAAAATTAATTTAATATATTTAATAATGAATTATTATTTGAATAACCCGTAATAACATCAAGGTCAAATGTAGATAGTGTCATGCACTACAAGTTTAAAAAATGTATTTAAGCTGGAGTGGGTGCATAAAAGCTTTTTGTCAACCATTGAAAATCTGAACAAGATGTATAAATATATACAGGCAGAGTGTGAACTAATAGAATTGAATGAAGCTTTTATTTATAATTTATTATGTTATTCATAAACGTGTGCCGCGTTACATAAAACACGTGTATACTTTACCAAACGAATCTTCTTACGTTATGTCTCCAGGTGACATGGTTAATCCAAGGGTTAGACTTAACATTACACTCGAAGTAAACATCCATTCCTTCACTGAACGTGCTGTAGTTTAATCCACCGCCAAAGTCCAGGCTCACGATAGGGACATCTGAAACATAAATCAAACAATATATTTCTAGTTCCAAAATGATACATTTTTCAGGACTATGATGATAGGCTAAGAGTTAGACTTCACATTGCACCAAAAGTAAACATCCATTCCTTCACTGAACGTGCTGTAGTTTAATCCACCGCTAACGTCTAGGCTCACGATGGGGACATCTGATACATAAGTCAAACAATTTCTTTCTAGTTCCACAAAGCCACATTCCTTAGGTATATAATTCACAATCCAAGGGTTAGATTTAACGTTGCACTCGAAGAAAACGTCTATTCCTTCACTGAACGTACTGTAGTTAAATCCACCGCTAACGTCTAGGCTCACGATGGGGACATGTGATACATAAGTCAAACAATTTCTTTCTAGTTCTACAAAGCCACATTCCTTAAGTAAATAATTCACAATCCAAGGGTTAGATTTGGCGTTGCACTCGAAGTAAACGTCTATTCCTTCACTGAACGTACTGTAGTTTAATCCACCGCTAACGTCTAGGCTCATGTTGGGGACATCTGATACATAAGTCAAACAATTTCTTTCTAGTTCTACAAAGCCACATTCCTTAAGTATATAATTCACAATCCAAGGGTTAGATTTGACGTTGCACTCGAAGTAAACGTCTATTCCTTCACTGAACGTACTGTAGTTTAATCCACCGCTAACGTCTAGGCTCATGATGGGGACATCTGATACATAAGTCAAACAATTTCTTTCTAGCTCTACAAAGCCACATTCCTTAGGTATATAATTCACAATCCAAGGGTTAGATTTGACGTTGCACTCGAAGTAAACGTCTATTCCTTCACTGAACGTACTTAGTTAAATCCACCCCTAACGTCTAGGCTCACGATGGGGACATGTGATACGTAAGTCAAACAATTTCTTTCTAGTTCTACAAAGCCACATTCCTTAAGTAAATAATTCACAATCCAAGGGTTAGATTTGGCGTTGCACTCGAAGTAAACGTCTATTCCTTCACTGAACGTACTTAGTTAAATCGACCCCTAACGTCTAGGCTCACGATGGGGACATCTGATACATAAGTCAAACAATTTCTTTCTAGCTCTACAAAGCCACATTCCTTAGGTATATAATTCACAATCCAAGGGTTAGATTTGACGTTGCACTCGAAGTAAACGTCTATTCCTTCACTGAACGTACTTAGTTAAATCCACCCCTAACGTCTAGGCTCACGATGGGGACATCTGATACATAAGTCAAACAATTTCTTTCTAGCTCTACAAAGCCACATTCCTTAGGTATATAATTCACAATCCAAGGGTTAGATTTGACGTTGCACTCGAAGTAAACGTCTATTCCTTCACTGAACGTACTGTAGTTAAATCCACCCCTAACGTCTAGGCTCACGATGGGGACATGTGATACATAAGTCAAACAATTTCATTCTAGCTCTACAAAGCCACATTCCTTAGGTATATAATTCACAATCCAAGGGTTAGATTTGACGTTGCACTCGAAGAAAACGTCTATTCCTTTACTGAACGTACTGTAGTTAAATCCACCGCTAACGTCTAGGCTCACGATGGGGACATGTGATACATAAGTCAAACAATTTTTTTCTAGCTCTACAAAGCCACATTCCTTAGGTCTATAATTCACAATCCAAGGGTTAGATTTGACGTTGCACTCGAAGAAAAAGTCTATTCCTTCACTGAACGTACTGTAGTTAAATCCACCGCTAACGTCTAGGCTCACGATGGGGACATGTGATACATAAGTCAAACAATTTCTTTCTAGTTCTACAAAGCCACATTCCTTAAGTAAATAATTCACAATCCAAGGGTTAGATTTGACGTTGCACTCGAAGTAAACGTCTATTCCTTCACTGAACGTACTTAGTTAAATCCACCCCTAACGTCTAGGCTCACGATGGGGACATCTGATACATAAGTCAAACAATTTCTTTCTAGCTCTACAAAGCCACATTCCTTAGGTATATAATTCACAATCCAAGGGTTAGATTTGACGTTGCACTCGAAGTAAACGTCTATTCCTGCACTGAACGTACTTAGTTAAATCCACCCCTAACGTCTAGGCTCATGATGGGGACATCTGATACATAAGTCAAACAATTTCTTTCTAGCTCTACAAAGCCACATTCCTTAGGTATATAATTCACAATCCAAGGGTTAGATTTGACGTTGCACTCGAAGTAAACGTCTATTCCTTCACTGAACGTACTTAGTTAAATCCACCCCTAACGTCTAGGCTCATGATGGGGACATCTGATACATAAGTCAAACAATTTCTTTCTAGCTCTACAAAGCCACATTCCTTAGGTATATAATTCACAATCTAAGGGTTAGATTTGACGTTGCACTCGAAGTAAACGTCTATTCCTTCACTGAACGTACTTAGTTAAATCCACCCCTAACGTCTAGGCTCATGATGGGGACATGTGATACATAAGTCAAACAATTTCTTTCTAGTTCTACAAAGCCACATTCCTTAAGTAAATAATTCACAATCCAAGGGTTAGATTTGACGTTGCACTCGAAGTAAACGTCTATTCCTTCACTGAACGTACTTAGTTAAATCCACCCCTAACGTCTAGGCTCACGATGGGGACATCTGATACATAAGTCAAACAATTTCTTTCTAGCTCTACAAAGCCACATTCCTTAGGTATATAATTCACAATCCAAGGGTTAGATTTGACGTTGCACTCGAAGTAAACGTCTATTCCTTCACTGAACGTACTTAGTTAAATCCACCCCTAACGTCTAGGCTCACGATGGGGACATCTGATACATAAGTCAAACAATTTCTTTCTAGCTCTACAAAGCCACATTCCTTAGGTATATAATTCACAATCCAAGGGTTAGATTTGACGTTGCACTCGAAGAAAACGTCTATTCCTTCACTGAACGTACTTAGTTAAATCCACCCCTAACGTCTAGGCTCTCGATGGGGACATCTGATACATAAGTCAAACAATTTCTTTCTAGCTCTACAAAGCCACATTCCTTAGGTATATAATTCACAATCCAAGGGTTAGATTTGACGTTGCACTCGAAGTAAACGTCTATTCCTTCACTGAACGTACTGTAGTTTAATCCACCGCTAACGTCTAGGCTCATGATGGGGACATGTGATACGTAAGTCAAACAATTTCTTTCTAGCTCTACAAAGCCACATTCCTTAGGTCTATAATTCACAATCCAAGGGTTAGATTTGACGTTTCACTCGAAGAAAAAGTGTATTCCTTCACTGAACGTACTGTAGTTAAATCCACCGCTAACGTCTAGGCTCACGATGGGGACATGTGATACATAAGTCAAACAATTTCTTTCTAGTTCTACAAAGCCACATTCCTTAAGTAAATAATTCACAATCCAAGGGTTAGATTTGACGTTGCACTGGAAGTAAACGTCTATTCCTTCACTGAACGTACTGTAGTTTAATCCACCGCTAACGTCTAGGCTCATGATGGGGACATCTGATACATAAGTCAAACAATTTCTTTCTAGTTCTACAAAGCCACATTCCTTAGGTATATAATTCACAATCCAAGGGTTAGATTTGACGTTGCACTCGAAGAAAACGTCTATTCCTTCACTGAACGTACTGTAGTTTAATCCACCGCTAACGTCTAGGCTCACGATAAGGACATGTGATACATAAGTCAAACAATTTCTTTCTAGCTCTACAAAGCCACATTCCTTAAGTATATAATTCACAATCCAAGGGTTAGATTTGACGTTGCACTCGAAGAAAACGGCTATTCCTTCACTGAACGTACTGTAGTTAAATCCACCCCTAACGTCTAGGCTCACGATGGGGACATGTGATACATAAGTCAAACAATTTCATTCTAGCTCTACAAAGCCACATTCCTTAGGTATATAATTCACAATCCAAGGGTTAGATTTGACGTTGCACTCGAAGAAAACGTCTATTCCTTTACTGAACGTACTGTAGTTAAATCCACCGCTAACGTCTAGGCTCACGATGGGGACATGTGATACATAAGTCAAACAATTTCTTTCTAGTTCTACAAAGCCACATTCCTTAAGTATATAATTCACAATCCAAGGGTTAGATTTGACGTTGCACTCGAAGTAAACGTCTATTCCTTCACTGAACGTACTGTAGTTAAATCCACCACTAAAGTCTAGGTTCACGATGGGGACATGTGATACATAAATGAAACAATATCTTTCTAGCTCTACAAAGCCACATTCCTTAGGTATATAATTCACAATCCAAGGGTTAGATTTGACGTTGCACTCGAAGAAAACGTCTATTCCTTCACTGAACGTACTGTAGTTAAATCCACCACTAACGTCTAGGCTCACGATGGGGACATCTGATACATAAGTCAAACAATTTCTTTCTAGCTCTACAAAACCACATTCCTTAGGTATATAATTCACAATCCAAGGGTTAGATTTGACGTTGCACTCGTAGTAAACGTCTATTCCTTCACTGAACGTACTTAGTTAAATCCACCCCTAACGTCTAGGCTCATGATGGGGACATCTGATACATAAGTCAAACAATATCTTTCTAGCTCTACAAAGCCACATTCCTTAGGTCTATAATTCACAATCCAAGGGTTAGATTTGACGTTGCACTCGAAGAAAAAGTCTATTCCTTCACTGAACGTACTGTAGTTAAATCCACCGCTAACGTCTAGGCTCACGATGGGGACATGTGATACATAAGTCAAACAATTTTTTTCTAGCTCTACAAAGCCACAATCCTTAGGTCTATAATTCACAATCCAAGGGTTAGATTTGACGTTGCACTCGAAGAAAAAGTCTATTCCTTCACTGAACGTACTGTAGTTAAATCCACCGCTAACGTCTAGGCTCACGATGGGGACATGTGATACATAAGTCAAACAATTTCTTTCTAGTTCTACAAAGCCACATTCCTTAAGTAAATAATTCACAATCCAAGGCTTAGATTTGACGTTGCACTCGAAGTAAACGTCTATTCCTTCACTGAACGTACTTGGTTAAATCCACCCCTAACGTCTAGGCTCACGATGGGGACATCTGATACATAAGTCAAACAATTTCTTTCTAGCTCTACAAAGCCACATTCCTTAGGTATATAATTCACAATCCAAGGGTTAGATTTGACGTTGCACTCGAAGTAAACGTCTATTCCTTCACTGAACGTACTTAGTTAAATCCACCCCTAACGTCTAGGCTCATGATGGGGACATCTGATACATAAGTCAAACAATTTCTTTCTAGCTCTACAAAGCCACATTCCTTAGGTCTATAATTCACAATCCAAGGGTTAGATTTGACGTTGCACTCGAAGTAAACGTCTATTCCTTCACTGAACGTACTTAGTTAAATCCACCCCTAACGTCTAGGCTCATGATGGGGACATCTGATACATAAGTCAAACAATTTCTTTCTAGCTCTACAAAGCCACATTCCTTAGGTATATAATTCACAATCCAAGGGTTAGATTTGACGTTGCACTCGAAGTAAACGTCTATTCCTTCACTGAACGTACTTAGTTAAATCCACCCCTAACGTCTAGGCTCATGATGGGGACATGTGATACATAAGTCAAACAATTTCTTTCTAGTTCTACAAAGCCACATTCCTTAAGTAAATAATTCACAATCCAAGGGTTAGATTTGACGTTGCACTCGAAGTAAACGTCTATTCCTTCACTGAACGTACTTAGTTAAATCCACCCCTAACGTCTAGGCTCACGATGGGGACATCTGATACATAAGTCAAACAATTTCTTTCTAGCTCTACAAAGCCACATTCCTTAGGTATATAATTCACAATCCAAGGGTTAGATTTGACGTTGCACTCGAAGTAAACGTCTATTCCTTCACTGAACGTACTTAGTTAAATCCACCCCTAACGTCTAGGCTCACGATGGGGACATCTGATACATAAGTCAAACAATTTCTTTCTAGCTCTACAAAGCCACATTCCTTAGGTATATAATTCACAATCCAAGGGTTAGATTTGACGTTGCACTCGAAGAAAACGTCTATTCCTTCACTGAACGTACTTAGTTAAATCCACCCCTAACGTCTAGGCTCTCGATGGGGACATCTGATACATAAGTCAAACAATTTCTTTCTAGCTCTACAAAGCCACATTCCTTAGGTCTATAATTCACAATCCAAGGGTTAGATTTGACGTTGCACTCGAAGAAAAAGTGTATTCCTTCACTGAACGTACTGTAGTTAAATCCACCGCTAACGTCTAGGCTCACGATGGGGACATGTGATACATAAGTCAAACAATTTCTTTCTAGTTCTACAAAGCCACATTCCTTAAGTAAATAATTCACAATCCAAGGGTTAGATTTGACGTTGCACTGGAAGTAAACGTCTATTCCTTCACTGAACGTACTGTAGTTTAATCCACCGCTAACGTCTAGGCTCATGATGGGGACATCTGATACATAAGTCAAACAATTTCTTTCTAGTTCTACAAAGCCACATTCCTTAGGTATATAATTCACAATCCAAGGGTTAGATTTGACGTTGCACTCGAAGAAAACGTCTATTCCTTCACTGAACGTACTGTAGTTTAATCCACCGCTAACGTCTAGGCTCACGATGGGGACATGTGATACATAAGTCAAACAATTTCTTTCTAGCTCTACAAAGCCACATTCCTTAAGTATATAATTCACAATCCAAGGGTTAGATTTGACGTTGCACTCGAAGAAAACGTCTATTCCTTCACTGAACGTACTGTAGTTAAATCCACCCCTAACGTCTAGGCTCACGATGGGGACATCTGATACATAAGTCAAACAATTTCTTTCTAGTTCCACAAAGCCACATTCCTTAGGTATATAATTCACAATCCAAGGGTTAGATTTGACGTTGCACTCGAAGTAAACGTCTATTCCTTCACTGAACGTACTTAGTTAAATCCACCCCTAACGTCTAGGCTCACGATGGGGACATCTGATACATAAGTCAAACAATTTCTTTCTAGCTCTACAAAGCCACATTCCTTAGGTATATAATTCACAATCCAAGGGTTAGATTTGACGTTGCACTCGAAGAAAACGTCTATTCCTTCACTGAACGTACTTAGTTAAATCCACCCCTAACGTCTAGGCTCTCGATGGGGACATCTGATACATAAGTCAAACAATTTCTTTCTAGCTCTACAAAGCCACATTCCTTAGGTATATAATTCACAATCCAAGGGTTAGATTTGACGTTGCACTCGAAGTAAACGTCTATTCCTTCACTGAACGTACTGTAGTTTAATCCACCGCTAACGTCTAGGCTCATGATGGGGACATGTGATACGTAAGTCAAACAATTTCTTTCTAGCTCTACAAAGCCACATTCCTTAGGTCTATAATTCACAATCCAAGGGTTAGATTTGACGTTGCACTCGAAGAAAAAGTGTATTCCTTCACTGAACGTACTGTAGTTAAATCCACCGCTAACGTCTAGGCTCACGATGGGGACATGTGATACATAAGTCAAACAATTTCTTTCTAGTTCTACAAAGCCACATTCCTTAAGTAAATAATTCACAATCCAAGGGTTAGATTTGACGTTGCACTGGAAGTAAACGTCTATTCCTTCACTGAACGTACTGTAGTTTAATCCACCGCTAACGTCTAGGCTCATGATGGGGACATCTGATACATAAGTCAAACAATTTCTTTCTAGTTCTACAAAGCCACATTCCTTAGGTATATAATTCACAATCCAAGGGTTAGATTTGACGTTGCACTCGAAGAAAACGTCTATTCCTTCACTGAACGTACTGTAGTTTAATCCACCGCTAACGTCTAGGCTCACGATAAGGACATGTGATACATAAGTCAAACAATTTCTTTCTAGCTCTACAAAGCCACATTCCTTAAGTATATAATTCACAATCCAAGGGTTAGATTTGACGTTGCACTCGAAGAAAACGTCTATTCCTTCACTGAACGTACTGTAGTTAAATCCACCCCTAACGTCTAGGCTCACGATGGGGACATGTGATACATAAGTCAAACAATTTCATTCTAGCTCTACAAAGCCACATTCCTTAGGTATATAATTCACAATCCAAGGGTTAGATTTGACGTTGCACTCGAAGAAAACGTCTATTCCTTTACTGAACGTACTGTAGTTAAATCCACCGCTAACGTCTAGGCTCACGATGGGGACATGTGATACATAAGTCAAACAATTTCTTTCTAGTTCTACAAAGCCACATTCCTTAAGTATATAATTCACAATCCAAGGGTTAGATTTGACGTTGCACTCGAAGTAAACGTCTATTCCTTCACTGAACGTACTGTAGTTAAATCCACCACTAAAGTCTAGGTTCACGATGGGGACATGTGATACATAAATGAAACAATATCTTTCTAGCTCTACAAAGCCACATTCCTTAGGTATATAATTCACAATCCAAGGGTTAGATTTGACGTTGCACTCGAAGAAAACGTCTATTCCTTCACTGAACGTACTGTAGTTAAATCCACCACTAACGTCTAGGCTCACGATGGGGACATCTGATACATAAGTCAAACAATTTCTTTCTAGCTCTACAAAGCCACATTCCTTAGGTATATAATTCACAATCCAAGGGTTAGATTTGACGTTGCACTCGTAGTAAACGTCTATTCCTTCACTGAACGTACTTAGTTAAATCCACCCCTAACGTCTAGGCTCATGATGGGGACATCTGATACATAAGTCAAACAATATCTTTCTAGCTCTACAAAGCCACATTCCTTAGGTCTATAATTCACAATCCAAGGGTTAGATTTGACGTTGCACTCGAAGAAAAAGTCTATTCCTTCACTGAACGTACTGTAGTTAAATCCACCGCTAACGTCTAGGCTCACGATGGGGACATGTGATACATAAGTCAAACAATTTTTTTCTAGCTCTACAAAGCCACAATCCTTAGGTCTATAATTCACAATCCAAGGGTTAGATTTGACGTTGCACTCGAAGAAAAAGTCTATTCCTTCACTGAACGTACTGTAGTTAAATCCACCGCTAACGTCTAGGCTCACGATGGGGACATGTGATACATAAGTCAAACAATTTCTTTCTAGTTCTACAAAGCCACATTCCTTAAGTAAATAATTCACAATCCAAGGCTTAGATTTGACGTTGCACTCGAAGTAAACGTCTATTCCTTCACTGAACGTACTTAGTTAAATCCACCCCTAACGTCTAGGCTCACGATGGGGACATCTGATACATAAGTCAAACAATTTCTTTCTAGCTCTACAAAGCCACATTCCTTAGGTATATAATTCACAATCCAAGGGTTAGATTTGACGTTGCACTCGAAGTAAACGTCTATTCCTTCACTGAACGTACTTAGTTAAATCCACCCCTAACGTCTAGGCTCATGATGGGGACATCTGATACATAAGTCAAACAATTTCTTTCTAGCTCTACAAAGCCACATTCCTTAGGTATATAATTCACAATCCAAGGGTTAGATTTGACGTTGCACTCGAAGTAAACGTCTATTCCTTCACTGAACGTACTTAGTTAAATCCACCCCTAACGTCTAGGCTCATGATGGGGACATCTGATACATAAGTCAAACAATTTCTTTCTAGCTCTACAAAGCCACATTCCTTAGGTATATAATTCACAATCCAAGGGTTAGATTTGACGTTGCACTCGAAGTAAACGTCTATTCCTTCACTGAACGTACTTAGTTAAATCCACCCCTAACGTCTAGGCTCATGATGGGGACATGTGATACATAAGTCAAACAATTTCTTTCTAGTTCTACAAAGCCACATTCCTTAAGTAAATAATTCACAATCCAAGGGTTAGATTTGACGTTGCACTCGAAGTAAACGTCTATTCCTTCACTGAACGTACTTAGTTAAATCCACCCCTAACGTCTAGGCTCACGATGGGGACATCTGATACATAAGTCAAACAATTTCTTTCTAGCTCTACAAAGCCACATTCCTTAGGTATATAATTCACAATCCAAGGGTTAGATTTGACGTTGCACTCGAAGTAAACGTCTATTCCTTCACTGAACGTACTTAGTTAAATCCACCCCTAACGTCTAGGCTCACGATGGGGACATCTGATACATAAGTCAAACAATTTCTTTCTAGCTCTACAAAGCCACATTCCTTAGGTATATAATTCACAATCCAAGGGTTAGATTTGACGTTGCACTCGAAGAAAACGTCTATTCCTTCACTGAACGTACTTAGTTAAATCCACCCCTAACGTCTAGGCTCTCGATGGGGACATCTGATACATAAGTCAAACAATTTCTTTCTAGCTCTACAAAGCCACATTCCTTAGGTCTATAATTCACAATCCAAGGGTTAGATTTGACGTTGCACTCGAAGAAAAAGTGTATTCCTTCACTGAACGTACTGTAGTTAAATCCACCGCTAACGTCTAGGCTCACGATGGGGACATGTGATACATAAGTCAAACAATTTCTTTCTAGTTCTACAAAGCCACATTCCTTAAGTAAATAATTCACAATCCAAGGGTTAGATTTGACGTTGCACTGGAAGTAAACGTCTATTCCTTCACTGAACGTACTGTAGTTTAATCCACCGCTAACGTCTAGGCTCATGATGGGGACATCTGATACATAAGTCAAACAATTTCTTTCTAGTTCTACAAAGCCACATTCCTTAGGTATATAATTCACAATCCAAGGGTTAGATTTGACGTTGCACTCGAAGAAAACGTCTATTCCTTCACTGAACGTACTGTAGTTTAATCCACCGCTAACGTCTAGGCTCACGATGGGGACATGTGATACATAAGTCAAACAATTTCTTTCTAGCTCTACAAAGCCACATTCCTTAAGTATATAATTCACAATCCAAGGGTTAGATTTGACGTTGCACTCGAAGAAAACGTCTATTCCTTCACTGAACGTACTGTAGTTAAATCCACCCCTAACGTCTAGGCTCACGATGGGGACATCTGATACATAAGTCAAACAATTTCTTTCTAGTTCCACAAAGCCACATTCCTTAGGTATATAATTCACAATCCAAGGGTTAGATTTGACGTTGCACTCGAAGTAAACGTCTATTCCTTCACTGAACGTACTTAGTTAAATCCACCCCTAACGTCTAGGCTCACGATGGGGACATCTGATACATAAGTCAAACAATTTCTTTCTAGCTCTACAAAGCCACATTCCTTAGGTATATAATTCACAATCCAAGGGTTAGATTTGACGTTGCACTCGAAGAAAACGTCTATTCCTTCACTGAACGTACTTAGTTAAATCCACCCCTAACGTCTAGGCTCTCGATGGGGACATCTGATACATAAGTCAAACAATTTCTTTCTAGCTCTACAAAGCCACATTCCTTAGGTATATAATTCACAATCCAAGGGTTAGATTTGACGTTGCACTCGAAGTAAACGTCTATTCCTTCACTGAACGTACTGTAGTTTAATCCACCGCTAACGTCTAGGCTCATGATGGGGACATGTGATACGTAAGTCAAACAATTTCTTTCTAGCTCTACAAAGCCACATTCCTTAGGTCTATAATTCACAATCCAAGGGTTAGATTTGACGTTGCACTCGAAGAAAAAGTGTATTCCTTCACTGAACGTACTGTAGTTAAATCCACCGCTAACGTCTAGGCTCACGATGGGGACATGTGATACATAAGTCAAACAATTTCTTTCTAGTTCTACAAAGCCACATTCCTTAAGTAAATAATTCACAATCCAAGGGTTAGATTTGACGTTGCACTGGAAGTAAACGTCTATTCCTTCACTGAACGTACTGTAGTTTAATCCACCGCTAACGTCTAGGCTCATGATGGGGACATCTGATACATAAGTCAAACAATTTCTTTCTAGTTCTACAAAGCCACATTCCTTAGGTATATAATTCACAATCCAAGGGTTAGATTTGACGTTGCACTCGAAGAAAACGTCTATTCCTTCACTGAACGTACTGTAGTTTAATCCACCGCTAACGTCTAGGCTCACGATAAGGACATGTGATACATAAGTCAAACAATTTCTTTCTAGCTCTACAAAGCCACATTCCTTAAGTATATAATTCACAATCCAAGGGTTAGATTTGACGTTGCACTCGAAGAAAACGTCTATTCCTTCACTGAACGTACTGTAGTTAAATCCACCCCTAACGTCTAGGCTCACGATGGGGACATGTGATACATAAGTCAAACAATTTCATTCTAGCTCTACAAAGCCACATTCCTTAGGTATATAATTCACAATCCAAGGGTTAGATTTGACGTTGCACTCGAAGAAAACGTCTATTCCTTTACTGAACGTACTGTAGTTAAATCCACCGCTAACGTCTAGGCTCACGATGGGGACATGTGATACATAAGTCAAACAATTTCTTTCTAGTTCTACAAAGCCACATTCCTTAAGTATATAATTCACAATCCAAGGGTTAGATTTGACGTTGCACTCGAAGTAAACGTCTATTCCTTCACTGAACGTACTGTAGTTAAATCCACCACTAAAGTCTAGGTTCACGATGGGGACATGTGATACATAAATGAAACAATATCTTTCTAGCTCTACAAAGCCACATTCCTTAGGTATATAATTCACAATCCAAGGGTTAGATTTGACGTTGCACTCGAAGAAAACGTCTATTCCTTCACTGAACGTACTGTAGTTAAATCCACCACTAACGTCTAGGCTCACGATGGGGACATCTGATACATAAGTCAAACAATTTCTTTCTAGCTCTACAAAGCCACATTCCTTAGGTATATAATTCACAATCCAAGGGTTAGATTTGACGTTGCACTCGTAGTAAACGTCTATTCCTTCACTGAACGTACTTAGTTAAATCCACCCCTAACGTCTAGGCTCATGATGGGGACATCTGATACATAAGTCAAACAATATCTTTCTAGCTCTACAAAGCCACATTCCTTAGGTCTATAATTCACAATCCAAGGGTTAGATTTGACGTTGCACTCGAAGAAAAAGTCTATTCCTTCACTGAACGTACTGTAGTTAAATCCACCGCTAACGTCTAGGCTCACGATGGGGACATGTGATACATAAGTCAAACAATTTTTTTCTAGCTCTACAAAGCCACAATCCTTAGGTCTATAATTCACAATCCAAGGGTTAGATTTGACGTTGCACTCGAAGAAAAAGTCTATTCCTTCACTGAACGTACTGTAGTTAAATCCACCGCTAACGTCTAGGCTCACGATGGGGACATGTGATACATAAGTCAAACAATTTCTTTCTAGTTCTACAAAGCCACATTCCTTAAGTAAATAATTCACAATCCAAGGCTTAGATTTGACGTTGCACTCGAAGTAAACGTCTATTCCTTCACTGAACGTACTTAGTTAAATCCACCCCTAACGTCTAGGCTCACGATGGGGACATCTGATACATAAGTCAAACAATTTCTTTCTAGCTCTACAAAGCCACATTCCTTAGGTATATAATTCACAATCCAAGGGTTAGATTTGACGTTGCACTCGAAGTAAACGTCTATTCCTTCACTGAACGTACTTAGTTAAATCCACCCCTAACGTCTAGGCTCATGATGGGGACATCTGATACATAAGTCAAACAATTTCTTTCTAGCTCTACAAAGCCACATTCCTTAGGTATATAATTCACAATCCAAGGGTTAGATTTGACGTTGCACTCGAAGTAAACGTCTATTCCTTCACTGAACGTACTTAGTTAAATCCACCCCTAACGTCTAGGCTCATGATGGGGACATCTGATACATAAGTCAAACAATTTCTTTCTAGCTCTACAAAGCCACATTCCTTAGGTATATAATTCACAATCCAAGGGTTAGATTTGACGTTGCACTCGAAGTAAACGTCTATTCCTTCACTGAACGTACTTAGTTAAATCCACCCCTAACGTCTAGGCTCACGATGGGGACATCTGATACATAAGTCAAACAATTTCTTTCTAGCTCTACAAAGCCACATTCCTTAGGTATATAATTCACAATCCAAGGGTTAGATTTGACGTTGCACTCGAAGTAAACGTCTATTCCTTCACTGAACGTACTTAGTTAAATCCACCCCTAACGTCTAGGCTCACGATGGGGACATCTGATACATAAGTCAAACAATTTCTTTCTAGCTCTACAAAGCCACATTCCTTAGGTATATAATTCACAATCCAAGGGTTAGATTTGACGTTGCACTCGAAGAAAACGTCTATTCCTTCACTGAACGTACTTAGTTAAATCCACCCCTAACGTCTAGGCTCTCGATGGGGACATCTGATACATAAGTCAAACAATTTCTTTCTAGCTCTACAAAGCCACATTCCTTAGGTCTATAATTCACAATCCAAGGGTTAGATTTGACGTTGCACTCGAAGAAAAAGTGTATTCCTTCACTGAACGTACTGTAGTTAAATCCACCGCTAACGTCTAGGCTCACGATGGGGACATGTGATACATAAGTCAAACAATTTCTTTCTAGTTCTACAAAGCCACATTCCTTAAGTAAATAATTCACAATCCAAGGGTTAGATTTGACGTTGCACTGGAAGTAAACGTCTATTCCTTCACTGAACGTACTGTAGTTTAATCCACCGCTAACGTCTAGGCTCATGATGGGGACATCTGATACATAAGTCAAACAATTTCTTTCTAGTTCTACAAAGCCACATTCCTTAGGTATATAATTCACAATCCAAGGGTTAGATTTGACGTTGCACTCGAAGAAAACGTCTATTCCTTCACTGAACGTACTGTAGTTTAATCCACCGCTAACGTCTAGGCTCACGATGGGGACATCTGATACATAAGTCAAACAATTTCTTTCTAGCTCTACAAAGCCACATTCCTTAAGTATATAATTCACAATCCAAGGGTTAGATTTGACGTTGCACTCGAAGAAAACGTCTATTCCTTCACTGAACGTACTGTAGTTAAATCCACCCCTAACGTCTAGGCTCACGATGGGGACATCTGATACATAAGTCAAACAATTTCTTTCTAGTTCCACAAAGCCACATTCCTTAGGTATATAATTCACAATCCAAGGGATAGATTTGACGTTGCACTCGAAGTAAACGTCTATTCCTTCACTGAACGTGCTGTATTTTAATCCACCGCTAACGTCGAGGCTCACGATGGGGACATCTGATACATAAGTCAAACAATTTCTTTCTAGTTCCACAAAGCCACATTCCTTAGGTATATAATTCACAATCCAAGGGATAGATTTGACGTTGCACTGGAAGTAAACGTCTATTCCTTCACTGAACGTGCTGTAGTTAAATCCACCGCTAACGTCTAGGCTCACGATGGGGACATGTGATACATAAATGAAACAATATCTTTCTAGCTCTACAAAGTCACATTCTTTAGGACTATAATTCATAGGCCAATTCCCTTCAGAGATACTGTGGGTACTATTTGTATAAACTTTACGTCATTTAGTGTTAATATTTCTTACGTTCTGGATCTTTGAGTATGAAAATTAATAAAGCATAAGTTTTAAGCCTAGTTTAAACCTTCTTGAAGTAAAGTGAAGATAAATTTTGAAATGTATAAACATTCTAGATTTCTATCAAGTAGTATAGTCCATAACGTCAGAGAAGTATGAGCTCCAGCTTCTCTGAAGAAAGGTATCTTGATACCCACTATGTTTGTTCCTTACGAACGTCTCTATTAACCATTATTTACATTATTTATAGTAAAAAAGGTTCAGATAAAGTAGAACCTGTGACCAAAAAATAATAATTTTGGTTCATGTTCAGCAGCAATATTTTAAAATGGTGTTATGTATGTTTAACATAAAACGGAATAAATAATATCCAATATGAAATAATTTATGCGAAAATTAATGTTAGATTGCACTTTATAAAAATTCTTCATTTTGAATAATATAATTATGTTCATAACTCAGTTTAATAAGTAAACAATTTAATGGAAAACTTCATTTATATTTTAAAGGTAAAGCCCTTTATTCATGAGCTATATTAAATATAAAAAATGAAGTTGCTTTTTGTAATCATCTTTATATCACTGATTAAATTATAAGTAATAACAGCGTAACTAAGTGAATACTTTGGAGCTTACTTGCTGACGCGTTTCGAAACAAATGTTTCATTTACTAAGAGTAGAGAGTCAGCTTCGTACCAAATCATTGTTTCGAAACGCGTCAGCATGTAAGTAGTAAAGTATTCGCTTATAATACTTATAGTTTAAAATTACTTGAACACGGTTATATTTCTAAATAGAACTTGAGTCAGTGTATTTCTAAATGTGTAGAAGAGTAAGGAAGATGACGTGACGAAGATTAATGGGGACAAGGATTCCGGTTCTCTCTCCTCGTCAAAGGACACAAGGATCTTGAGTCTAGCATATTAAACCTCTCCTACGAATCCAACTTCAAACTCGTGAATAGCGTCAGGTTCGAGACAAGTCCACGACCCTTAATCCCAGGATGCAAGGGCTAGACTGGTCACCTTCCCGCCCTTTTGACGAGAAGAACTCCAACCAGACACTGTAGTTCCACAGCATGTCCAGAACTACTCGGGACCAGTAGAACCATCGGAACGGCCAGATTTCCTTACCCCAATACCCCGCTTGATTAGTTCCGACCATATAGTGTAATCAGACCTTTATCCACTCTCTATTCGCCTTACCCAAGAGCCGGACCCTCAGACACAGGGCATGGTCCTAGGTAATCATAAATCAATTACGTTACGCCTTGAGAGCTTTGGAATAGAAAATACGTATACAATAGAGCGTTTGAGTCGACACAACTATATAAACCACTGTAAGCGACAAAATTTCGTTCTTCAAAGAATTCAACTTCGTTTTGTATTTAAAGGTTTGTTTCTTCAATCTTCTATGTACTAAGACTTAAACTACAATATTATGTAAGAAGGTATATTTACTTCCCTGTTATTTTATGACACGGAAAAGTGGATATTTTAAAATTATTAATAATTATATGTGAGGCATCTGAGATGTCTAGTTGCAATAGTACTTGCCTACTAAATAGTACTTGCCTACTAAATAGTACTTGCCTACTAAATAGTACTTGCCTACTTCTAGTTCGAATCCATTAGAGCTGAGGAGCATAGGGGTACTTTTCAGCCTTAAGGTCGACCCAACCTGGAACATGAGTTAAACCAGGGCGGTGAGAGCGTAGTATGGATACACTACCGTCACTGACCTACGTTAGACAGCTCAATCCTGTCACCATGGCAACGTTATAAAGTCGAATAATCACTAACATTAAGGTATTGTATTTCGATACAGGTATGGTCAAACTATCCACAGTTTATAAAACTATTATATAGTTATAGAAACATATTTTTTATAGGTAATTATTTATTTTTTATCCTTATTTAAAACAATTAAATGTTTTATATTAAGTACATTTAATGATTTCTTTGGGTATATATAAATTATGTGTTTTTCATGCATTGTATTTCTTATCCTACGCCTCCTAAATTTCGTTTTACTTACGGTGAATATCTAGTTTCCATCCGTCTTCTAAGGCGCTGTTGGAAATCAAGGGGACTTCCGCTCTGCAGCTGAGAAACTTGCCCGAGTCTTCCATGGTGGGGACAAACCTCAAAGTGCTCGTTGTTACGTTCCCATCTCGAGAAGTCTATTAACAAGGTTAGTCTATATTAGAGTTAGAATTTATTACAAAACCGTGTTTTAGGACTTATTTGGTCGGAGAATTGTTGTTTTACCTAATGACAAACATAATCTACTCTATATTCTTGAGTAAATAGCCATAAGTCATGAGTTCCGGAAATATATAATGATATATATATTTATTGATGCTGATAAGTATTCCTTCTCGGATTGATAAATATGATGAATAGTTATAATCTGGAGTACATCCGTTCATTCTGCAGTGCATAAAATCACAGTTCCGACGTTTCTCCAGAATCTCATCTAGCATTGATGATGTGAACACAACAACAGTTGAAGAGCGATTTTGTGCACTGCAGGATGAACACCCGTTCAGTAATTTGGATAATAACTATTCATCATATTTATATATATATATATATATATATATGTGTGTGTGTGTGTGTGTGTGTGTGTGTGTGTGTGTGTGTGTGTGTGTGTGTGTGTGTGTGTGTGTGTGTGTGTGTGTGTGTGTGTGTGTGTGTGAGTGTGTGTGTGTGTGTGTGTGTGTGTGTGTGTGGAGATTTATTCTTTATTAATTATTAATCAAAAGATATTTCGTCACTCATAATGAATTTGTTTAAATTTAAAGGACTATAAAGAATTATTTAAAGATTTTAAGAATAATTTATTCTGACCTAACTACTATTCAGTGGAAGAAATTCTAGCCATGACAGTAGACAATCTTTATCGTGTTCATCACGCAGTTAATCAGAAAGCGAAGAGATGCTTTTAAAAAGAGCTTATTTTATATAAACCGAAGGAATACGTTGTCCACGAAAATCGTTTCAAATTTTAAAAAAAGTAAAATATTTCATGGTAAAATTTAGAAGAAACGCAATGTTCGGAAAAATGCTTCTTCTTATCAGTAAATAAAAATATGAAATATTTACCATTAATTATAAAATGTCTGAATGTTACATTAAATAAAACGCTTAATCAATGAAATTGCATTGTAAAGTGTTGATGATGAGCAATCCCTATAATACATCTTGATATGCTACGACAATTGTCGTTTCTTTAAGTAAAACACATTCAGCAATATAAATTAGTACGAAAAAACTTAGTTCTTTTTTTCAATTTGTAATTTTAATCGTGTTGTTATTTTGAACAATCTTTCAGAAATGCTCATTTCAACTATCGGCGTTGTTTTTAGAACAGCCTGGATAATGAGTTGTATATAGGAGTCTATATAAAAGATACAAGTTTAAACAGTAAAAAATGAAACTTATTATTAAGAAATCTATAACTTGAAGTGTAAATAAATTATAGAAATGTTTCGAAAACGTTAAAGATTTTTATTAAGGATAAATATTGTAAACTCAAACTATATTCAAATTACATGAGAAGAGTTATTTCACATACCTTGTCTTTTGTGTTCCTGAGGGGTATGCTCCCCTTCCACCAGGATATGATAGGGGGAGGTCTTGCGCCCACCGCTCTACAAGACAGCTCGTGAGTCTGGTCTGTAGAGAGCGGTCTGTTGACACCTTGTAGCTTCACTTCCAACGGCCTCACTAGAATAGGATGGTGATCAATTAGAACTAAAAATAATTGTGTGTGTGTGTGTGTGTGTGTGTGTGTGTGTGTGTGTGTGTGTGTGTGTGTGTGTGTGTGTGTGTGTGTGTGTGTGTGTGTGTGTGTGTGTGTGTGTGTGTGTGTGTGTGTGTGTGTGTGTGTGTGTGTGTGTGTGTGATGAGGACAGTGTTGACATAGCTGGTGCAGGATAGCGTTTGAAAGATCGCTATACTTGAATATTTTGTTACAAAGGAATAAAATTATGATAGAATCAAGGTAAGTGACAAGCAGGTAGGAGCATGGCAATATACATTCGCGACAGTATACCTGACACAAGCCTCCATCATCTCTCCATTACGGTCAAAGTGGGATTTATACCCGTGTCGAAGCCGAGACAGAAAGAGAATGAGGGGGGACGGAACCGCGGCACGGAAATGAGAAAAGTTATGCCATCGCTTTGACACGGGCATAAAGGTGTCTCTCCGATAACCGGAAGATACTTCATTAATCTACCTTCAATGACAAGAGTGTCTATTATTCTAACTGACTTATTACTTGATCCTTAATCTCTGGAACACTAACAACAATACGCCTAATGTATTGAATCTGGTATATGTTTAGGTAAATGATTGACTAAAGTTAAAGTGTTTTGATAAATATTTTAGATTTTCACTGTTAAAAGAATAATAACTCTAAAAAGAGATGCATTTTAAAGACGATTAGAAAATATTCAAATGGAATTTTGCACGTGTCTTTTTAAATTCTCTTAGCAAGCAGTATCATGCATTCCAAGACTATCATTACAAGAGTCATGAGCTATAATTAGAAAGGCACCGTTTCATTGAATCAAGATCTAAAGAATCAATTAGTCGTTAAATTGGGGCCTCATGGAATGTGACCAGATAATAAAATGAAGAAACCAAACCGGTTGTGATAAATACCTGAAAAGAGATGTAAACCCAGAACAAGTTTTATAAATAAAAATGTCAGGTAAATGCCTACCTAGGTCAATAAAGTAAAAATTCATTTAGTTACAAGAAATATAAATATGTATAATGACATATGTACATAAGACAAAATCACAATACTAAGGTGCAAAATAGAAAGCGAAATTAATTTATGTTAATAAATTATTATTAAAAAAGCTGTAATTACATCGTGCCATTCACTAAAGTTTATTAAACTGTATTTGATTAACGTTTAAAATTATGAACAAGGCGTATAAATAAATATATAAAGGGAACTAATCGATCCTTTCAAATACTTTAGATGTTTCTATTGCAGTTTTGTTCTTAATTTACCATAAGGTTTTTGGACACATTTCCATTATTCAGACACACACACCCACTCACCCACCCACCCAGACACACACACACATATACACACACACACACACACATATGTATATATATATATATATATATATATATATATATATATATATATATATTGCAATAGTTAATTTATTATTAGCGTTAGAAATGTCATTCGTAATAGAATAATTATAAATCTATGAATACAACCCATGAGTTTGGGTGCTTTCTATAAAATCTTTGTCTCATAATTCCACTAATTAATTTTTATACCAACCATAATTTGAGATATTGAATTAAATTACTTATGTGACCATATGGTTGCTATGTAACACACACCCTGCACTGGCTACGAATAACGCAAGTTGCTGAAAGTTCCGCGGTTACTTGAGAAATTCTGTTGCGGTTTGCAACAGACGACATTAAATTATCCATGAACGTTGTGTGGATAACAAGGGCGTTAGTGTGTTGTAGGAATATTTATTGGATGAGGGTTTAATATTACCAGTAGTATAATCCAAATTTCATATTTATTGCGAATTATCATATTAAATAGGCTGTACTGTTTTATTATATTTATTTAGTTCAATTAATTCCGTGTTCGATATATACATTTTTCAACAATTTATAATTTATCATCCATTGCCTACAACGTAAGCGGATGAAGTAAAATCAAACATGCACAATATAATCAGTCATGTTTACCCTCACAGAGATTGTTTAAATAAATACGGTTGATTTGCTAGGCAGGAACAAATATTTATTCAATCAGGCGTAACGGCCACGAATTTCTCCTGCATTCTAATAAAAAAAAGCACTGTGAAACCTTAGTACATTTGTAAAAACTACGTATAGTCTATTTCATTAACTCACTACATCCGTATGTAAACTGACTCGTAATACTCTCAAGAAAGCCATATAACTGTAGTGAGTTAATTAAAGAGTATATGCATTGTTTTTACGTCTAAAAAGGTTTTTATCACGCCGTTAGGTTTTCACTTTCTTCTATTGACTCAGTCTTTTGTTACAAATATATTTTGTTCAAATTTCAATAGTAAATAAAATACTTTTATTCGTCCATTCAAGTTCAAATGCATTTTTCAAAACTTTTAGTGGATGAAAATTGATGTTAATACTGATTTTTCAAATAATAACACATTATTTCAATTTATTGATTTAATTTAATTTTATACTGGAGAATACTTTTCTCAAATGAGCCGAGACATACAATATAATGTTTTCGACCCATTTGGGTTAAAATAAGAGATAACATATGATTTCATAAAACTGCTGATTTTATGTTATAGGTTATGAAGTAGAACAGATGTTTTAAAGCTTAGGGTACGCTACTTTGCTTGTATTAATTGTAATTATTCAATTAAAAGTAACTAAAATAAAATGTGTCTTTATAAACCTAAGTTTAAAAACATTTTTGTTCATATTACTTACAAACTGTTAGATTTTATGTTATTGGTTATGAGTTAGAACAGATGTTTTAAAGCATAGAGTACGCTACTTTGCTTGTATTCATTGTAATTATTCAATTAAAAGTAACTAAAATAAAATGTGTCTTTATAAACCTAAGTTTAAAAACATTTTTGTTCGTATTACTTACAAACTGTTAGATTTTATGTTATAGGTTATGAGTTAGAACAGATGTTTTAAAGCAAAGGGTACGCTACTTTGCTTGTATTAATTGTAATTATTCAATTAAAAGTAACTAAAATAAAATGTGTCTTTATAAACCTAAGTTTAAAAACATTTTTGTTCGTATTACTTACAAACTGTTAGATTTTATGTTATTGGTTATGAGTTAGAACAGATGTTTTAAAGCATAGGGTACGCTACTTTGCTTGTATTAATTGTAATTATTCAATTAAAAGTAACTAAAATAAAATGTGTCTTTCTAAACCTAAGTTTAAAAACATTTTTGTTCATATTACTTACAAACTGTTAGATTTTATGTTATAGGTTATGAGTTAGAACAGATGTTTTAAAGCATAGGGTACGCTACTTTGTTTGTATTAATTGTAATTATTCAATTGAAAGTAACTAAAAGAAAATGTGTCTTTATAAACCTAAGTTTAAAAACATTTTTGTTCGTATTACTTACAAACTGTTAGATTTTATGTTATTGGTTATGAGTTAGAACAGATGTTTTAAAGCATAGGGTACGCTACTTTGCTTGTATTAATTGTAATTATTCAATTAAAAGTAACTAAAAGAAAATGTGTCTTTATAAACCTAAGTTTAAAAACATTTTTGTTCGTATTACTTACAAACTGTTAGATTTTATGTTATAGGTTATGAGTTAGAACAGATGTTTTAAAGCATAGAGTACGCTACTTTGCTTGTATTCATTGTAATTATTCAATTAAAAGTAACTAAAATAAAATGTGTCTTTATAAACCTAAGTTTAAAAACATTTTTGTTCATATTACTTACAAACTGTTAGATTTTATGTTATAGGTTATGAGTTAGAACAGATGTTTTAAAGCATAGGGTACGCTACTTTGTTTGTATTAATTGTAATTATTCAATTGAAAGTAACTAAAAGAAAATGTGTCTTTATAAACCTAAGTTTAAAAACATTTTTGTTCGTATTACTTACAAACTGTTAGATTTTATGTTATAGGTTATGAGTTAGAACAGATGTTTTAAAGCATAGAGTACGCTACTTTGCTTGTATTCATTGTAATTATTCAATTAAAAGTAACTAAAATAAAATGTGTCTTTATAAACCTAAGTTTAAAAACATTTTTGTTCGTATTACTTACAAACTGTTAGATTTTATGTTATAGGTTATGAGTTAGAACAGATGTTTTAAAGCATAGGGTACGCTACTTTGCTTGTATTAATTGTAATTATTCAATTAAAAGTAACTAAAATAAAATGTGTCTTTATAAACCTAAGTTTAAAAACATTTTTGTTCGTATTACTTACAAACTGTTAGATTTTATGTTATAGGTTATGAGTTAGAACAGATGTTTTAAAGCATAGGGTACGCTACTTTGCTTGTATTAATTGTAATTATTCAATTAAAAGTAACTAAAATAAAATATGTCTTTATAAACCTAAGTTTAAAAACATTTTTGTTCGTATTACTTACAAACTGTTAGATTTTATGTTATAGGTTATGAGTTAGAACAGATGTTTTAAAGCATAGGGTACGCTACTTTGCTTGTATTCATTGTAATTATTCAATTAAAAGTAACTAAAATAAAATGTGTCTTTATAAACCTAAGTTTAAAAACATTTTTGTTCGTATTACTTACAAACTGTTAGATTTTATGTTATAGGTTATGAGTTAGAACAGATGTTTTAAAGCATAGAGTACGCTACTTTGCTTGTATTCATTGTAATTATTCAATTAAAAGTAACTAAAATAAAATGTGTCTTTATAAACCTAAGTTTAAAAACATTTTTGTTCATATTACCTACAAACTGTTAGATTTTATGTTATTGGTTATGAGTTAGAACAGATGTTTTAAAGCATAGAGTACGCTACTTTGCTTGTATTCATTGTAATTATTCAATTAAAAGTAACTAAAATAAAATGTGTCTTTATAAACCTAAGTTTAAAAACATTTTTGTTCGTATTACTTACAAACTGTTAGATTTTATGTTATAGGTTATGAGTTAGAACAGATGTTTTAAAGCATAGGGTACGCTACTTTGCTTGTATTCATTGTAATTATTCAATTAAAAGTAACTAAAATAAAATATGTCTTTATAAACCTAAGTTTAAAAACATTTTTGTTCATATTACTTACAAACTGTTAGATTTTATGTTATAGGTTATGAGTTAGAACAGATGTTTTAAAGCATAGAGTACGCTACTTTGCTTGTATTCATTGTAATTATTCAATTAAAAGTAACTAAAATAAAATGTGTCTTTATAAACCTAAGTTTAAAAACATTTTTGTTCGTATTACTTACAAACTGTTAGATTTTATGTTATAGGTTATGAGTTAGAACAGATGTTTTAAAGCATAGGGTACGCTACTTTGCTTGTATTAATTGTAATTATTCAATTAAAAGTAACTAAAATAAAATGTGTCTTTATAAACCTAAGTTTAAAAACATTTTTGTTCGTATTACTTACAAACTGTTAGATTTTATGTTATTGGTTATGAGTTAGAACAGATGTTTTAAAGCATAGGGTACGCTACTTTGCTTGTATTAATTGTAATTATTCAATTAAAAGTAACTAAAATAAAATGTGTCTTTCTAAACCTAAGTTTAAAAACATTTTTGTTCATATTACTTACAAACTGTTAGATTTTATGTTATAGGTTATGAGTTAGAACAGATGTTTTAAAGCATAGGGTACGCTACTTTGCTTGTATTAATTGTAATTATTCAATTGAAAGTAACTAAAAGAAAATGTGTCTTTATAAACCTAAGTTTAAAAACATTTTTGTTCGTATTACTTACAAACTGTTAGATTTTATGTTATAGGTTATGAGTTAGAACAGATGTTTTAAAGCATAGGGTACGCTACTTTGCTTGTATTAATTGTAATTATTCAATTAAAAGTAACTAAAATAAAATGTGTCTTTATAAACCTAAGTTTAAAAACATTTTTGTTCGTATTACTTACAAACTGTTAGATTTTATGTTATTGGTTATGAGTTAGAACAGATGTTTTAAAGCATAGGGTACGCTACTTTGCTTGTATTAATTGTAATTATTCAATTAAAAGTAACTAAAATAAAATGTGTCTTTCTAAACCTAAGTTTAAAAACATTTTTGTTCATATTACTTACAAACTGTTAGATTTTATGTTATAGGTTATGAGTTAGAACAGATGTTTTAAAGCATAGGGTACGCTACTTTGTTTGTATTAATTGTAATTATTCAATTGAAAGTAACTAAAAGAAAATGTGTCTTTATAAACCTAAGTTTAAAAACATTTTTGTTCATATTACCTACAAACTGTTAGATTTTATGTTATAGGTTATGAGTTAGAACAGATGTTTTAAAGCATAGGGTACGCTACTTTGCTTGTATTAATTGTAATTATTCAATTGAAAGTAACTAAAATAAAATGTGTCTTTATAAACCTAAGTTTAAAAACATTTTTGTTCATATTACCTACAAACTGTTAGATTTTATGTTATAGGTTATGAGTTAGAACAGATGTTTTAAAGCATAGGGTACGCTACTTTGCTTGTATTAATTGTAATTATTCAATTAAAAGTAACTAAAATAAAATATGTCTTTATAAACCTAAGTTTAAAAACATTTTTGTTCATATTACTTACAAAATGTTAGATTTTATGTTATAGGTTATGAGTTAGAACAGATGTTTTAAAGCATAGGGTACGCTACTTTGCTTGTATTCATTGTAATTATTCAATTAAAAGTAACTAAAATAAAATGTGTCTTTATAAACCTAAGTTTAAAAACATTTTTGTTCGTATTACTTACAAACTGTTAGATTTTATGTTATAGGTTATGAGTTAGAACAGATGTTTTAAAGCATAGGGTACGCTACTTTGCTTGTATTAATTGTAATTATTCAATTAAAAGTAACTAAAATAAAATGTGTCTTTATAAACCTAAGTTTAAAAACATTTTTGTTCGTATTACTTACAAACTGTTAGATTTTATGTTATTGGTTATGAGTTAGAACAGATGTTTTAAAGCATAGGGTACGCTACTTTGTTTGTATTAATTGTAATTATTCAATTAAAAGTAACTAAAATAAAATGTGTCTTTCTAAACCTAAGTTTAAAAACATTTTTGTTCATATTACTTACAAACTGTTAGATTTTATGTTATAGGTTATGAGTTAGAACAGATGTTTTAAAGCATAGGGTACGCTACTTTGTTTGTATTAATTGTAATTATTCAATTGAAAGTAACTAAAAGAAAATGTGTCTTTATAAACCTAAGTTTAAAAACATTTTTGTTCATATTACCTACAAACTGTTAGATTTTATGTTATAGGTTATGAGTTAGAACAGATGTTTTAAAGCATAGGGTACGCTACTTTGCTTGTATTAATTGTAATTATTCAATTGAAAGTAACTAAAATAAAATGTGTCTTTATAAACCTAAGTTTAAAAACATTTTTGTTCATATTACCTACAAACTGTTAGATTTTATGTTATAGGTTATGAGTTAGAACAGATGTTTTAAAGCATAGGGTACGCTACTTTGCTTGTATTAATTGTAATTATTCAATTAAAAGTAACTAAAATAAAATATGTCTTTATAAACCTAAGTTTAAAAACATTTTTGTTCATATTACTTACAAACTGTTAGATTTTATGTTATAGGTTATGAGTTAGAACAGATGTTTTAAAGCATAGGGTACGCTACTTTGCTTGTATTAATTGTAATTATTCAATTAAAAGTAACTAAAATAAAATGTGTCTTTATAAACCTAAGTTTAAAAACATTTTTTTTCGTATTACTTACAAACTGTTAGATTTTATGTTATAGGTTATGAGTTAGAACAGATGTTTTAAAGCATAGGGTACGCTACTTTGCTTGTATTAATTGTAATTATTCAATTAAAAGTAACTAAAATAAAATGTGTCTTTATAAACCTAAGTTTAAAAACATTTTTGTTCATATTACTTACAAACTGTTAGATTTTAAAAACATCTATCAGAAATGTATTACATTTCTAAGGTGTAATACGAAAATAAAATTAGGCATTTACCTCTTTAGGGTAGTAAATTAAATGCAAAGGCGGGCCTGTGGCAAAAGAGCGTTTCATGTAAAAAAGGAAAAGTTTGTTTTCTCTTTACCTATTTACCTTGTTCGTAATTATTAAATTAATATATTGGTAACTAACCTTTATTGCAAAACTAACTTACGGTTCATATCAAGTGTAACAGTATTGGAGATTGGAGCAAGGTAGTCATTGTTGGACGCTTGACAGGTCAATACTGTGTGCAGGTGTTTTCTCTCCAGTTTTGCGAAGTGTAAGTCGTTTCTTACCCTTCGCCCTGTCAAAACAATTGATGTGTTGTCGATGACTGTATCATTGTACCACCAGGTCACTTTGGGCAGTGGCCTTCCTACAACCAAGTACACACGCGTTATATTTTATATTTTAATGAATTTAGCGAAGTCTATATATATATAATGAATAAGCAACAATAACCATTCGTTTGATTCTAACCCTCTAACTATGATAATTGCGTTATACACCAAAGGTGTATAAATATTTATATCAAGGGTTAGTGTTGTTTGGTCAATATAACTACGCTACTAATGTTATGTATATATTTGTGTATATTATGTACACAATATTCCAAATTTAATATTGCTTTAAGGCGAATTTATAATATTTTGAGTCGAACGTACTTTGAAAATGAAAACAATTCTAAAGCAATAATTATTTTAAATAGAACTTCAATTAAATTGTTTCTTCTGTGTAGTTAAAATGGTATTTGACTTTTAGAATTGAATGTAGTATCAGCTACAGCACAGTTTATTGGAGTGTGTTCAAACCCTCTATCTGTAGTAATTGTCAAGCTATCGGCCTCCATTTTGGATTGATTAGTCTCCTCTATGAGGAGTCCGTCCAATAAAGAAAGCATTGAAAGTACCAAAGTAGCTGCAGCCTATGTAAGTAGGCGTCTAATCATTTGGCGTACTGTACCAGAGAGAGGTATATTTGATCCATAATTTCTTGAAGAGAATAATGGAAATCCTCTTACTGTAAATCAGGTTAGATACAGCGTCATATTTAGTCGTATAATAGGAGCCCTCAGGTGATTTTGTTGTACCTAAAACCAACTTTTTCGTTCACGATGACGCAACCAGCCACACTGCCTTAGACGACATTGATTTCCAAATCCGATCATACACCACGTGATGGCTACGTCAAATGAATTATGAAGGAGAGGGTTTTCCGTGGTGACCCACCGTCGTCTATCTACATGAAAAATAACACTCCGTATAACGGACATGAAACAACCCCTCTTTACCAAAATAATGGGGAAAAACTTCAAGAACAGTACAAATGTGACCTCAAATTGAAAGCAGATCATAAAGGTTTATACCCGAGTGTAACCGATTTAGCTTTTATTTACTTGTATGTGTTTGTAAAACTGTGTAAATAAAATAAAATGTAATAAAATAAAATCTTACACCTGTTTCAGTACCGTTTATTTTGGCGGGTACGGTATTTACTCTGCAACATAAAGACATTCATAATTCAATGCATTTTATCATTAGGTTTGAAATATCACCCCTTGAAAATATTACAAATCACTAAATTTGCAAACAATAATTTGTACTTTTCGCTTTCACGCCAATATCCTATTAAGGCTCAACCACGTTCGCTATTAAGGCTCAAGGAATCAATAAAAATCCATTATTTGGAAAAGCTAAATCCGCAGTCGTTACGTAAAATATTGCACCGAAGTGAAAGGTTTTTCAGATGTAAAACGTATTAAACTCCAAAGTAATTTATAAACCCAAAGCGAGTCACCATCCCCCTTATACAACATCGTTTGCTTTAAAAAGCAAGTTTCGAGTGATTAAATACTTCCTAATATATTAACTTTGCTACATATACTAGTACTGAAATAAAAATAAATTTTAAAAACGTTTTAGAAACACGATTTCAATCTCAAATGGTTTAAGATAATAAAATAACGTTTTTCTGCAACCCTGGAATTTATTGCAATGAGTTGACAAGCAGTTTTATAGAAAGGATTCTATACGTTATAGTTGGGTTATGTCTCTATGTGGAACTAAATTTGTTTTTAGTAAATCTATAAATTTATTTAAAACTGCTTTTTCTCTAGCGTATTTACTTTAATAATTTCGTTTGCATTAATTGCCACTTTACTCACGTAATATTTTTACCCGTAATATTTCTAATATTTATTGCATGTGTGTTTTGAAGGCCAATGATTTCTAGCTTAATTAATCTACATATAGCTCAGTATAGTACATTATTATAATGATAAAAACCATTACTAGAACAAATTATTAAAGTTATAACAGTTAAAAGAACTGGAACTAATTAAACTATTAACATAAATGTAGTCTATTGGGTTTTTGTTGTTAAAGTTTGTTCCAATTATTTTTAAAAAAATTCATGTTGTATTTAGCTAACGAGTGAATAAATTATTATTATTCTTGTTAATAATTTTATTTATATACTTTAGGTATACATTGCTTAAAGTGTATTTAATAATTATTATAAGCAAGTATAGGCAAGTTAAAACATTTTTTTAAAAAAAGTTGTAAGTAATTATTATAAATATGATTCGTACTTTTATAGTCTCTAATGACGGCAACAAAAGTGCCGAAACATGTCTGCAATTACTGTTTTGAAAATAATATTGTGTGTTGAGTTGTACTTGTGTATACTACTATTGGATTTGTGTGCAATCGAAAAGGGGGGAGGGGGTTTCATATGTTTTACGTATATGTAAACAGTTATTTTAATTATAAATTGAACTCAAACGATAATGAATGCCGACTGTATTATGTTAATATTAAAAAGCATATATTTTAGTATTATATTTGTAAACACTCCGTTAGAAGCTAAACCCAACTATTTTAATTTTTTCGTTCATGTTAATTTTAATTTATAAATTTAATTAGGCTTTTGCTTGAAACATGTACTGTCAGCAAAATTATTCTAAAATATTACTGATAAATTAGAATTCGCTAAGTAATCATCAAATTAATTAAAGGAATTATAGTCAAAATCTAAGTTTAAACTTCACTTCAGATTAGGATATAATACAAATTTTGCACATTGCTCTTTCGTGCACATTCTTATCAAATTGATAAACTTTAAATGGTAGGAAAGATAGTAGAAACGTTTTTAATTTTGAACAATACCCACTACTACAGACAGACATGCAGTTGGAATTATGTATGAACGAAACTAAAATCATTGCTATTTTATTAGGAACCTCTATTGCAGTAGACATTTCTGTATTAGTTTTTATTGTAAATAGTTTGATTCATGTTAACAGTTCAGTGACGTTGTGATAAAATATGAATTGAAATACGTATAATTAACTCTATTTAAACATGCTTTCGGTATTAAGTAGCTACTAAGCCAACAACTCTCACTAAACTGTACGGTAAACTTGTAAACAACACCATCATACGTGGTCAGATTGAAATGCAGATAGGCCCTACTGTTAAAAAGGATTTTTGTCGCTCAAAATAAACTTGGTAATCAGATATAATAATATTAACTGGAAAACAATTCCAGTTTTTCCTCTATAATGGTACTTTTAATCGTAAGTCAATATAGAAATTATGCGAATATATATATTTAGAAATTTGTTTACTTCTGAGTTATATTACAAATTTATTACGAGTAATTCGTCATGCATTACAGCTTACACCCTATGCGCTAAAATAAATAGAGCTAATGGTAAATCAGATATAGTTTTAAAGATACAAGAACTTTAAAAACAGTACGAGTGTTGTCTCAAATAGAACAGAGGTCATATAGGACATGTTTACATCCGAGTCAACCAGCTTTTTTTACTTGCATGTGTTTTTAAAACTATGTAAATAAAATAAAATGTAATTTACAACTGTTTTAGTGCTGTTTTTTTGGCTCATACGGTATATATATATATATATATATATATATATATATATATATATATATATATATATAAATTCTTTTGAAAATGCAAAATACTTAATATAATAAAACGTAATATAATTAAATAGCGTATGAAGTTTTTATAATGACTTTTTTATACAAGAATATTATATTAAATAATATTATTCCGATAATTTACTCTATTTCATTTGTACAGTCTGTGAGTTAAATATTTAGTGTGATTAAATATTTTAAAAGTTACAATGCATGATAATATTGACTATACATAAATAATGTTTATATTCCCGTATGATTGTATGAATTTAGTTCTATGTGTTTAATTTGCCCCCAAACGAAAGAAATGAACATTCAGATTTGATAATTGAGGAATTATTTTGTGTAAAAGTATATTAACCCCACAAAAGGATGTATAGTCGTATATGAAAAGAAAATATTTTGTTATCTACCTCCACTGGCAATACAAGAGATGTCAATGCTGGAGCCTTCGTTGTATGGCCCCAGGATATACTGGTGGACTTGATCCCCTCGCTCGTCCAGGATAACCAACTTCTGAGGTGGGACTGAAGACACAACAAATAAATAAACACACACACACACACACACACACACATATATATATATACGCACATACATGATATACAAAAACCTATATTATATAGATTAAACACTTGCAGTAATACATTTCCTGTTTATATATTACACCTCAAATAAATAGAAATAGAGAATTTGCTATAAATGACAGTGTGAGTAAAAATATTATTGGCGACTATATTAACCAATATTTCAATAAATTTTGAAAACAATGTCTTATCTATAAAACTTATGTATTACTCGATAACCAAATTTACTCTATAAAAATTCTGTATCTATAAATACAATTTTTCTAAGCAAGAGATACTAGGAAACTTTTCTAATTAAATTGTACTAGATATCTACTATGAAAAATAAAATAGTGTTTTTATCTAGATAATAGATAAAAACAAACGCTGCCAATTTATACTAAAACTCTCAAAAACATTATTAGAACTGTTTTGAATTTAATATAAAACAACTGTGTTTGCAAACATCACATTCTGGACTAAACACCGAGTGCAAACATATACGTTCTTCTAATTTTAATAAATTGATTAAATATCTGACTTAAAAGAAGTATAACAATTCAAAATGTTTCACATCAGTGTTTGTAAAATTATTTGAACGGACTTTATTGGTCTTTATTTCTAGAAATGTTTTATTTCAGTTCAATTTAAGTTTTCTAACCCAAGATTCGCATCAATTAGTGGTAATTATACACTACATCTCAACTTATGATAGTTTGACTCAATTTAGGTTACGATTTCGATATGATTAACATAGATAGCACTAAAACCATTTCAGAAAGTTCGAGGATAAAGAATATGGTTTCGGACTTTTTCATCGATTCCTTGTAATTCTCTCTGCATCGACATATACACTCGCAGGGAAATGCACAATGAATCGTAAATAGTTACTGAAAACATTGTCGTTTCTAACACAAAATTAGGCTAACTGTGAAATAGGTTATACAAAAGCAAAACACAAGGAAAAACTGTCGTGAGTTTTTGGCATGCAATCTGGTCAGGGGGGAATTTTAACGATGGAAGCTGGGGGGGGGGGGGGAGTGAAAAGTTGTAACGGCATTTGATGCGTTAATAATTGGTCTGATAATGCCAAAACAACAAGCAATAATTTCGAAGTGAATAGGTTTTCCTGAAATATAGTAACGCTTATATTAACCAAGTTGAATTTACTATGTAAGCATTTCCACATTTTTTGTTATTTCTACAGGCCTACTATTTTTTTCTAGATAATTCCCTATGAGAATTATTTTTAAACATACTATAACTCAATGAGCAAACGTCATATCAAAGTTTCATTTAAATATAATGCAATGTTATTTTAAAAATTAGAATTTATATATATATATATATATATTTATTTATTTATTTATTTATTTATTTATAGAGACAATCTCTAATAATTTAAATATTAAAAATATGTTTATAAAATGTCTATATAGCAAAAACAAATAATACAAACAAACGTTGGCGAAAGCCATTCTACTTAGACAAAGAAAATTTTATCTTATAAATTTTTATTGAATATTTTCAAATAATCTAATAATGTAACATAACCTATGCGTTACAACAGCTGTTCTACCACACAACCTGTAACATAAAATCAGCTGTTTTATGAAACCGTACGTTATCACTTATTTTAAGCCAAATAGTACGAATAAACCTTGCCTCTTTGGTTAAACGTTTTTCCTTGCATTTACAACCAAAATTAATTCAAGTTAAATAATTGTATAAATATTTGTTAACAGTGTATCAACATCTAGTATCATACACTGCAATTAAATAGAAATGTATTTGATCTTGTGTGTATAAATAAATAGTATTTTATTAATGATTGAATATTTGAATAAGATACTATACGGAGAGAATAAACTAATAGCGAAGATTGAAAAATTAGTTTTGTGTAAAAAACGTTTAAAATATATTTGATTTGATGTTTTTGCGACTTTTAATTAAACCTTCACAAAAATCAACATATATACATAATTACCTCACTATTAGTTTACCACAACACTTCGATTTATATTATGTAAACACATTATAAATTATTAGCTATACACGAGCCGTTCAACATATAAAACAAAATTAAGTTTGGTTTATGTACCGTTTCCTCAACCAATAGGATCACCATGGAATATCTACTTCGAAAAAGCTACTTTTATCTGCAATATCTTTTATGACTTGTAAAACAGAAAATATTGGACACCAGACGACGGTGATTTGTGGAATTGAGTCTATAAGGCCGGGTATAAGAGTTTAATAAAACACCTAAAGGAGTGACGGCTTAGTTTGATGCTACCGACTGTAGCCTGTCTATCCTGGGATATAAACGTCTTATTTTATTACAATCCAAACAGCAATGGTCCGGATAAACGCAGCGACTCGTCGATTTAAAATAAGAGTTAGTGAAAATAATTACATATTGTTAAGAACTTTTAAATTAAAAGACTTACATTAATTCTCCCTCTAACATTTACAGTTAATTTTTCAAGTAAACAACATACTTTAAAAGCATCCAATGTAGTTAAAAATATCATAATATAAAAGAGCGATCTGTTCGTATTTCCACGTGACCTTGAAGTTAATTAGAGTAAGATAGGCTACAATAAAAAATCAAATTCACAGATTAAAACCACCTCAAAAAATAAATCTCCCTAATCAAACATACTTTGACAGAAACATATAACTTATACTTCGTACTTGATTGTTTTTCCTAATATGTTCTTTCTTTCAATTTTTTTTTTTGTTATATAACTACTACATTTGGCATATAATTAATACCATACGTTTTAAGAAATTTATAATGATTTTTCTCGTACATAAAATCATAAATATTGCGGTTAAATATTTTATTAATATTATTAAATTAAGCATGTATAATTTCTATTACATGTTTATATTATCAAACACGTGTTTTTAAACAAGAAGATGACACTTGATGTTAATACAGTTTTTCAAGTATCAATTCATTAATTGAATTTAATAAAATTATCTACTTTTACGCGGAAGAAATTCTAATCACGAAAAAGGCAAGGCAAGCAATATAGTTATTCCAACCCATTGGGCTTAAAATAGGTGATTACAATAATTTCATGAGACGGATGATTCTAACTTATAGGCTTTGTGATAAAACAGCTGTTGTAACTTACATTTTTCAAATAATTATTCAATCATTCAGTGTATTGAATTAATTTTAGTTTTAAATGGGAGAAAAACCTTTCACAAAAGGGGCAAGGTATGCATTATAGTTATTTCGTCCCATGTGGGTTAAAGCAAGTGATTTCATATGATTTCTTGAAATAGCTAATTGTATATTGTAAATTTTATTATACTAGTTCAACAGCTGTTTCAACCTGTAGGTTATGTTCCTTTATTTATATTATTTGTAGTTGTTTATTAAAAAGTAGCTAAAATAAAATTTTTCTTTGTTGATCTAAGTTGTAAAAGACTTAAACATTGTTTTTTTTAAATATTACTTGCTTATAAAAAAAAAACTATACCACAGTTATTACGAGTTGTTATTATTAAAATAAACGTAACCGTTTATTAGTAACGCTAAATATGCATTGAAACTATCAGTTAGGATAAACGTTGGTTAAGGACTTACTTATGACCGTGAGATTCACTTTGCTGTTGCGTGTCGGAGACTTCTTGAAATCCACTCGACACCTGTAGACTCCTGCGTCTGCGTCCTTAACGTTCGCTATCGCCAGTTTCGCAGGACTCTCCGAGTGTATGAAGGACGCTCTAGTTCCCAGACTTCCTTTATCTGACCAATGCTTTGCATTATCCATATTCTTTACTCGAGCATCAAAACTGCAGCAGATAATGCAATGTAATCTCATGTCAAATTAAGAGGCACATTCTTTCTCAAGGTATATTTCAATTTTGAATGCATTATTGGCTAATGTAAATTATACACTAGTGTGCTAAACTATATACAAGCCATACATTCAACAATGTAAAGTAGAAACATTAAATGTTGTAAGCACAAGAAATGAACACAGCTCACAATTATAAAAACTTGTAAATAATAAAACATTAAAGTAAGAATAACGTCAGTTACGAGAACTAACCTAATAAGTCACTAGGAAACCAGAAAGATTAGATAAACATTTTAATTAAATCGGTGATTTTCAGTCTCCGATGTGAAATATGTCCGATGAAATATGTAGCAAAAACTAAAGAAGTATACAAAATAGAGCGAAAGAACAATTTTCCCATTTTAAATTTAATAAACTTGAAAAGTCAGCAATGGCGAAGCATTGTTTGGACGAAAACCATATATTTAAAAGTAAAATCTAATCCTTTTGAAGAATGTGATAAAATTTAATGAATTAGGTGCATGAGAATATTTATTTATAGAGACAGAAATAAAAATTTTAATAAAGAATTAGAAGCAATACTATTGTGAATTAATTTAGTATCAAATCTTATGTTTAATTTAAATAATTTTGTTAATATTATGTTTTAATAATTTTATAGGTTTATCAAAATTATATATTTGTAGTTATCATATTTTATTCAGTGTAAATATATTAGTAGCCGTGGTTGTAAATTTAGCTATGCCCAGATCCGGTTCTTACCTTTGTTAAAATATTATATTTTATGTTCCATTTTTTAATAAAAGTTTTATTTGTGATAGCACCATTGAAGATGATGACATCTAGAGCGTATGTAAGCGTTTGAAATTAAAGTTTTATAATTTTGAGTGGCATATTTTTCTTGTGTTTATAATCTTAACTCTCAAGCCAGTTTGAATATTGTTTATTAAAATGTAACATGATTGAAAATGGCTGGCTCTTTAGCCACGAAAATAATCCGTATTTTAGATTTGATCGGAAGATTTGAAAGATTTACAATTAAACGTTTTTTCTATTTATATGCTTCCGAGATCGCCCACATTAACCAGTAGGTTCGCGTTATTTTCAAGAGCCTCAGGGTTTCATCACCAGTGATAATAATCTTTACTAGAGTACCATAATTACTGAATTCCGCCGTCGGACGATATCATACATCATGTTTCTCTCTGTTCATTGTTATACATATTTTTGATATATCGGTTTTTATCAAGTTGTTTGATTTATTCAATAATAATAATGACTATACTATTTCTATATTACATTTGTAGACGTTACTGTAACTCTGTGTTATGGATCTCCAGACATCCATTATTACATATATAATTGGGAATTTGGTAAAATGTAAATGTGGAGAGCATTGTTTGTATATGCTCTCAGTAACGTCTGTATATCATCTCAATAATGTTTGTATATGCTCTCAGTAAGGTCTATATATCATCTCATTAATGTTTGTATATGCAGTCTTTAGTGTTTGTATATAATCTCATTAATGTTTGTATATGCTCTCAGTAAGGTCTATATATCATCTCATTAATGTTTGTATATGCAGTCTTTAGTGTTTGTATATAATCTCATTAATGTTTGTATATGCTCTCAGTAATGTCTGTATATCATCTCATTAATGTTTGTATATGCTCTCAGTAATGTTTGTATATCATCTCATTAATGTTTGCATATGCTCTCAGTAACGTCTGTATATCATGTCATTAATGTTTGCATATGCTCTCAATAATGTTTGTATATCATCTCATTAATGTTTGCATATGCTCTCAGTAACGTCTGTATATAATCTCATTAATGTTTGTATATAATCTCATTAATGTTTGTATATAATCTCATTAATGTTTGTATATGCTCTCAGTAATGTCTGTATATCATCTCATTAATGTTTGTATATGCTCTCAATAATGTTTGTATATCATCTCATTAATGTTTGCATATGCTCTCAGTAACGTCTGTATATCATCTCATTAATGTTTGCATATGCTCTCAGTAATGTCTGTATATCATCTCATTAATGTTTGTATATGCTCTCAGTAACGTCTGTATATCATCTCATTAATGTTTGTATATGCTCTCAGTAATGTTTGTATATCATCTCATTAATGTTTGTATATGCTCTCAGTAATGTCTGTATATCATCTCATTAATGTTTGTGTATGCTCTCAGTAACGTTTGTATATCATCTCATTAATGTTTGTATATGCTCTCAGTAATGTTTGTATCTCATCTCATTAATGTTTGTATATGCTCTCAGTAACGTCTGTATATCATCTCATTAAGGTTTGTATACGCTCTCAGTAACGTCTGTATATCATCTCATTAATGTTTGTATATGCTTTCAGTAACGTTTGTATATCATCTCATTAATGTTTGTATATGCTCTCAGTAATGTTTGTATATCATCTCATTAATGTTTGTATATGCTCTCAGTAACGTCTGTATATCATCTCATTAATGTTTGTATATGCTCTCAGTAACGTCTGTATATCATCTCATTAATGTTTGTATATGCTCTCAATAATGTTTGAATATCATCTCATTAATGTTTCTATATGCTCTCAGTAACGTCTGTATATCATCTCAATAATGTTTGTATATGCCCTCATTAATGTTTGTATATGCTCTCAGTAATGTTTGAATATCATCTCATTAATGTTTCTATATGCTCTCAGTAACGTCTGTATATCATCTCAATAATGTTTGTATATGCTCTCAGTAATGTTTGAATATCATCTCAATAATGTTTGTATATGCTCTCAGTAATGTTTGAATATCATCTCATTAATGTTTGTATATGCTCTCAGTAACGTCTGTATATCATCTCATTAATGTTTGTATATGCTCTCAGTAATGTTTGAATATCATCTCAATAATGTGTGTATATGCTCTCAGTAACGTCTGTATATCATCTTATTAATGTTTGTATATGCTCTCAATAATGTTTGAATATCATCTCATTAATGTTTGTATATGCTCTCAGTAACGTCTGTATATCATCTCAATAATGTTTGTATATGCCCCCAATAATGTTTGTATATAATCTCATTAATGTTTGTATATGCTCTCAGTAACGTCTGTATATCATCTCATTAATGTTTGTATATGCTTTCAATAATGTTTGAATATCATCTCATTAATGTTTCTATATGCTCTCAGTAACGTCTGTATATCATCTCAATAATGTTTGTATATGCTCTCAATAATGTTTGTATATAATCTCATTAATGTTTGTATATGCTCTCAGTAACGTCTGTATATCATCTCAATAATGTTTGTATATGCTCTCAATAATGTTTGTATATAATCTCATTAATGTTTCTATATGCTCTCAGTAACGTCTGTATATCATCTCAATAATGATTGTATATGCTCTCAATAATGTTTGTATATAATCTCATTAATGTTTCTATATGCTCTCAGTAACGTCTGTATATCATCTCAATAATGTTTGTATATGCTCTCAATAATGTTTGTATATAATCTCATTAATGTTTGTATATGCTCTCAGTAACGTCTGTATATCATCTCAATAATGTTTGTATATGCTCTCAATAATGTTTGTATATAATATCATTAATGTTTCTATATCCTCTCAGTAACGTCTGTATATCATCTCAATAATGTTTGTATATGCTCTCAGTAACGTCTGTATATCATCTCAATAATGTTTGTATATGCTCTCAGTAACGTCTGTATATCATCTCAATAATGTTTGTATATGCCCTCATTAATGTTTTTATATGCTCTCAGTAATGTTTGAATATCATCTCATTAATGTCTCTATATGCTCTCAGTAACGTCTGTATATTATCTCATTAATTTTTGTATATGCTCTCAATAACGTCTGTATATCATCTCATTAATGTTTGTATATGCAGTCTTTAGTGTTTGTATACCACTTTCATTAATGTTTCTATATGCTCTCAGTAACGTCTGTATATCATCTCAATAATGTTTGTATATGCTCTCAATAATGTTTGTATATAATCTCATTAATGTTTGTATATGCTCTCAGTAATGTCTGTATATCATCTCAATAATGTTTGTATATGCAGTCTTTAGTGTTTGTATATAATCTCATTAATGTTTGTATATGCTCTCAGTAATGTCTGTATATAATCTCATTAATGTTTGTATATGCTCTCAGTAATGTCTGTATATCATCTCATTAATGTTTGTATATGCAGTCTTTAGTGTTTGTATATAATCTCATTAATGTTTGTATATGCTCTCAGTAATGTCTGTATATAATCTCATTAATGTTTGTATATGCTCTCAGTAATGTCTGTATATCATCTCATTAATGTTTGTATATGCAGTCTTTAGTGTTTGTATATAATCTCATTACTGTTTGTATATGCTCTCAGTAATGTCTGTATATAATCTCATTAATGTTTGTGTATGCTCTCAGTAATGTCTGTATATCATCTCATTAATGTTTGTATATGCAGTCTTTAGTGTTTGCATATCACTTTCATTAATATTGTATATGCAGCCTTTAGTGTTTGTATATAATCTCATTAATGTTTGTATATGCAGTCTTTAGTGTTTGTATATAATCTCATTAATGTTTGTATATGCTCTCAGTAATGTCTGTATATAATCTCATTAATGTTTGTATATGCTCTCAGTAATGTCTGTATATAATCTCATTAATGTTTGTATATGCTCTCAGTAGTGTCTGTATATCATCTCATTAATGTTTGTATATGCAGTCTTTAGTGTTTGTATATAATCTCATTAATGTTTGTATATGCTCTCAGTAATGTCTGTATATAATCTCATTAATGATTGTATATGCAGTCTTTAGTGTTTGCATATCACTTTCATTAATATTGTATATGCAGCCTTTAGTGTTTGTATATCATCTCATCAATGTTTGTATATGCTCTCAGTAATGTCTGTATATCATCTCATAATTGTTTCTATATGCTCTCACTAATGTTTGTATATGCTCTCAATAATATTTGTATATCATCTCATTAATGTTTGTATATGCTCTCAGTAATGTCTGTATATCATCTCATTAATGTTTGTATATGCTCTCAGTAATGTCTGTATATCATCTCATTAATGTTTGTATATGCTCTCAGTAATGTTTGTATATCATCTCATTAATGTTTGTATATGCTCTCAGTAATGTTTGTATATAATCTCATTAATGTTTGTATATGCTCTCAGTAATGTCTGTATATCATCTCATTAATGTTTGTATATGCTCTCAGTAATGTCTGTGTATCATCTCATTAATGTTTGTATATGCTCTCAGTAACGTCTGTATATCATCTCATTAATGTTTGTATATGCTCTCAGTAATGTCTGTATATCATCTCATTAATGTTTGTATATGCTCTCAGTAATGTTTGTATCTCATCTCATTAATGTTTGTATATGCTCTCAGTAATGACTGTATATCCTCTCATTAATGTTTGTATATAATCTCATTAATGTTTGTATATAATCTCATTAATGTTTGTATATGCTCTCAGTAATGTCTGTATATCATCTCATTAATGTTTGCATATGCTCTCAATAATGTTTGAATAGCATCTCATTAATGTTTGCATATGCTCTCAGTAACGTCTGTATATCATCTCATTAATGTTTGCATATGCTCTCAGTAATGTCTGTATATCATCTCATTAATGTTTGTATATGCTCTCAGTAACGTCTGTATATCATCTCATTAATGTTTGTATATGCTCTCAGTAACGTTTGTATCTCATCTCATTAATGTTTGTATATGCTCTCAGTAACGTCTGTATATCATCTCATTAAGGTTTGTATACGCTCTCAGTAACGTCTGTATATCATCTCATTAATGTTTGTATATGCTTTCAGTAACGTTTGTATATCATCTCATTAATGTTTGTATATGCTCTCAGTAATGTTTGTATATCATCTCATTAATGTTTGTATATGCTCTCAGTAACGTCTGTATATCATCTCAATAATGTTTGTATATGCCCTCATTAATGTTTGTATATGCTCTCAGTAATGTTTGAATATCATCTCATTAATGTTTCTATATGCTCTCAGTAACGTCTGTATATCATCTCAATAATGTTTGTATATGCTCTCAGTAATGTTTGAATATCATCTCATTAATGTTTGTATATGCTCTCAGTAACGTCTGTATATCATCTCAATAATGTTTGTATATGCCCCCAATAATGTTTGCATATGCTCTCAGTAACGTCTGTATATCATCTCATTAATGTTTGTATATGCTCTCAGTAATGTTTGTATATCATCTCAATAATGTTTGTATATGCTCTCAGTAACGTCTGTATATCATCTCATTAATGTTTGTATATGCTCTCAGTAACGTCTGTATATCATCTCATTAATGTTTGTATATGCTCTCAATAATGTTTGAATATCATCTCATTAATGTTTCTATATGCTCTCAGTAACGTCTGTATATAATCTCAATAATGTTTGTATATGCCCTCATTAATGTTTGTATATCCTCTCAGTAATGTTTGAATATCATCTCATTAATGTTTCTATAAGCTCTCAGTAACGTCTGTATATCATCTCAATAATGTTTGTATATGCTCTCAGTAATGTTTGAATATCATCTCAATAATGTTTGTATATGCTCTCAGTAATGTTTGAATATCATCTCATTAATGTTTGTATATGCTCTCAGTAACGTCTGTATATCATCTCATTAATGTTGGTATATGCTCTCAGTAATGTTTGAATATCATCTCAATAATGTTTGTATATGCTCTCAGTAACGTCTGTATATCATCTTATTAATGTTTGTATATGCTCTCAATAATGTTTGAATATCATCTCATTAATGTTTGTATATGCTCTCAGTAACGTCTGTATATCATCTCAATAATGTTTGTATATGCTCTCAATAATGTTTGTATATAATCTCATTAATGTTTCTATATGCTCTCAGTAACGTCTGTATATCATCTCAATAATAAATGTATATGCTCTCAATAATGTTTGTATATAATCTCAATAATGTTTCTATATGCTCTCAGTAACGTCTGTATATCATCTCAATAATGTTTGTATATGCTCTCAATAATGTTTGTATATAATCTCATTAATGTTTGTATATGCTCTCAGTAACGTCTGTATATCATCTCAATAATGTTTGTATATGCTCTCAATAATGTTTGTATATAATCTCATTAATGTTTCTATATGCTCTCAGTAACGTCTGTATATCATCTCAATAATGTTTGTATATGCTCTCAGTAACGTCTGTATATCATCTCAATAATGTTTGTATATGCTCTCAGTAACGTCTGTATATCATCTCAATAATGTTTGTATATGCCCTCATTAATGTTTGTATATGCTCTCAGTAATGTTTGAATATCATCTCATTAATGTTTCTATATGCTCTCAGTAACGTCTGTATATTATCTCATTAATTTTTGTATATGCTCTCAATAACGTCTGTATATCATCTCATTAATGTTTGTATATGCAGTCTTTAGTGTTTGTATACCACTTTCATTAATGTTTCTATATGCTCTCAGTAACGTCTGTATATCATCTCAATAATGTTTGTATATGCTCTCAATAATGTTTGTATATAATCTCATTAATGTTTGTATATGCTCTCAGTAATGTCTGTATATCATCTCATTAATGTTTGTATATGCAGTCTTTAGTGTTTGTATATAATCTCATTAATGTTTGTATATGCTCTCAGTAATGTCTGTATATAATCTCATTAATGTTTGTATATGCTCTCAGTAATGTCTGTATATCATCTCATTAATGTTTGTATATGCAGTCTTTAGTGATTGTATATAATCTCATTACTGTTTGTATATGCTCTCAGTAATGTCTGTATATAATCTCATTAATGTTTGTGTATGCTCTCAGTAATGTCTGTATATCATCTCATTAATGTTTGTATATGCAGTCTTTAGTGTTTGCATATCACTTTCATTAATATTGTATATGCAGCCTTTAGTGTTTGTATATAATCTCATTAATGTTTGTGTATGCTCTCAGTAATGTCTGTATATCATCTCATTAATGTTTGTATATGCAGTCTTTAGTGTTTGCATATCACTTTCATTAATATTGTATATGCAGCCTTTAGTGTTTGTATATAATCTCATTAATGTTTGTATATGCAGTCTTTAGTGTTTGTATATAATCTCATTAATGTTTGTATATGCTCTCAGTAATGTCTGTATATAATCTCATTAATGTTTGTATATGCTCTCAGTAATGTCTGTATATCATCTCATTAATGTTTGTATATGCAGTCTTTAGTGTTTGCATATCACTTTCATTAATATTGTATATGCAGCCTTTAGTGTTTGTATATAATCTCATTAAAGTTTTGTATATGCTCTCAGTAATGTCTGTATATAATCTCATTAATGTTTGTATATGCTCTCAGTAATGTCTGTATATCATCTCATTAATGTTTGTATATGCAGTCTTTAGTGTTTGTATATAATCTCATTATTGTTTGTATATGCTCTCAGTAATGTCTGTATATAATCTCATTAATGATTGTATATGCAGTCTTTAGTGTTTGCATATCACTTTCATTAATATTGTATATGCAGCCTTTAGTGTTTGTATATAATCTCATTAATGTTTGTATATGCTCTCAATAATATTTGTATATCATCTCATTAATGTTTGTATATGCTCTCAGTAATGTCTGTATATCATCTCATTAATGTTTGTATATGCTCTCAGTAATGTCTGTATATCATCTCATTAATGTTTGTATATGCTCTCAGTAATGTTTGTATATCATCTCATTAATGTTTGTATATGCTCTCAGTAATGTTTGTATATAATCTCATTAATGTTTGTATATGCTCTCAGTAATGTCTGTATATCATCTCATTAATGTTTGTATATGCTCTCAGTAATGTCTGTATATCATCTCATTAATGTTTGTATATGCTCTCAGTAATGTTTGTATATCATCTCATTAATGTTTGTATATGCTCTCAGTAATGTTTGTATATAATCTCATTAATGTTTGTATATGCTCTCAGTAATGTCTGTATATCATCTCATTAATGTTTGTATATGCTCTCAGTAATGTCTGTATATCATCTCATTAATGTTTGTATATGCTCTCAGTAATATTTGTATATCATCTCATTAATGTTTCTATATGCACTCAGTAATGTTTGTGTATCACTCTCATTAATGTTTGTATATCACTTTCATTAATTTGTATATATGCAGTCTTTAGTGTTTGTATATCATCTCATTAATGTTTCTATATGCACTCAGTAATGTTTGTGTATCCCTCTCATTAATGTTTGTATATCACTTTCATTAATGTTTGTATATGCTGTCTTTAGTGTTTGTATAGCATCTCATAATTGTTTCTATATGCTCTTTGTAATCTTTGTATATGCTCTCAGTAATATTTGTATATCATTTCATTAATGTTTCTATATGCACTCAGTAATGTTTGTGTATCACTCTCATTAATGTTTCTATATGCTCTCAGTAATGTCTGTATATCATCTCAATAATGTTTGTATATGCAGTCTTTAGTGTTTGTATATCACTTTCATTAATGTTTGTATATGCAGTCTTTAGTGTTTGTATAGCATCTAATAATTGTTTCTATATGCTCTCAGTAATGTTTGTATATGCTCTCAGTAATATTTGTATATCATCTCATTAATGTTTCTATATGCTCTCAGTAATGTCTGTATATCATCGCATTAATGTTTCTATATGCACTCAGTAATGTTTGTGTATCACTCTCATTAATGTTTGTATATCACTTTCATTAATTTGTATATATGCAGTCTTTAGTGTTTGTATATCATCTCATTAATGTTTCTATATGCACTCAGTAATGTTTGTGTATCCCTCTCATTAATGTTTGTATATCACTTTCATTAATTTGTATATATGCAGTCTTTAGTGTTTGTATATCACTTTCATTAATGTTTGTATATGCAGTCTTTAGTGTTTGCATAGCATCTCATAATTGTTTCTATATGCTCTCAGTAATGTTTGTGTATCACTCTCATTAATGTTTGTATATCACTTTCATTAATTTGTATATATGCAGTCTTTAGTGTTTGTATATCACTTTCATTAATGTTTGTATATGCAGTCTTTAGTGTTTGCATAGCATCTCATAATTGTTTCTATATGCACTCAGTAATGTTTGTGTATCACTCTCATTAATGTTTGTATATCACTTTCATTAATTTGTATATATGCAGTCTTTAGTGTTTGTATATCACTTTCATTAATGTTTGTATATGCAGTCTTTAGTGTTTGCATAGCATCTCATAATTGTTTCTATATGCACTCAGTAATGTTTGTGTATCCCTCTCATTAATGTTTGTATATCACTTTCATTAATTTGTATATATGCAGTCTTTAGTGTTTGTATATCACTTTCATTAATGTTTGTATATGCAGTCTTTAGTGTTTGCATAGCATCTCATAATTGTTTCTATATGCACTCAGTAATGTTTGTGTATCACTCTCATTAATGTTTGTATATCACTTTCATTAATTTGTATATATGCAGTCTTTAGTGTTTGTATATCATCTCATTAATGTTTCTATATGCACTCAGTAATGTTTGTGTATCCCTCTCATTAATGTTTGTATATCACTTTCATTAATTTGTATATATGCAGTCTTTAGTGTTTGTATATCACTTTCATTAATGTTTGTATATGCAGTCTTTAGTGTTTGCATAGCATCTCATAATTGTTTCTATATGCTCTCAGTAATGTTTGTATATGCTCTCAGTAATATTTGTATATCATCTCATTAATGTTTCTATATGCTCTCAGTAATGTCTGTATATCATCTCAATAATGTTTGTATATGCAGTCTTTAGTGTTTGTATATCACTTTCATTAATGTTTGTATATGCTCTCAGTAACGTCTGTATATCATCTCATTAATGTTTGTATATGCTCTCAGTAATGTTTGTATATCATCTCATTAATGTTTGTATATGCTCTCAGTAATGTTTGTATATAATCTCATTAATGTTTGTATATGCTCTCAGTAATGTTTGTATATCATCTCATTAATGTTTGTATATGCTCTCAGTAATGTTTGTATATCATCTCATTAATGTTTGTATATGCTCTCAGTAATGTCTGTATATCATCTCATTAATGTTTGTATATGCAGTCTTTAGTGTTTGCATATCACTTTCATTAATATTGTATATGCAGCCTTTAGTGTTTGTATATAATCTCATTAATGTTTGTATATGCTCTCAGTAATATTTGTATATCATCTCATTAATGTTTGTATATGCTCTCAGTAATGTCTGTATATCATCTCATAATTGTTTCTATATGCTCTCACTAATGTTTGTATATGCTCTCAATAATATTTGTATATCATCTCATTAATGTTTGTATATGCTCTCAGTAATGTCTGTATATCATCTCAATAATGTTTGTATATGCAGTCTTTAGTGTTTGTATATCACTTTCATTAATGTTTGTATATGCAGTCTTTAGTGTTTGTATAGCATCTAATAATTGCTTCTATATGCTGTCAGTAATGTTTGTATATGCTCTGAGTAATATTTGTATATCATCTCATTAATGTTTCTATATGCACTCAGTAATGTTTGTGTATCACTCTCATTAATGTTTGTATATCACTTTCATTAATTTGTATATATGCAGTCTTTAGTGTTTGTATAGCATCTCATAATTGTTTCTATATGATCTCAGTAATGTTTGAATATGCTCTCAGTAATGTTTGTATATCACTTTCATTAATTTGTATATATGCAGTCTTTAGTGTTTGTATATCACTTTCATTAATGTTTGTATATGCAGTCTTTAGTGTTTGTATATCACTTTCATTAATGTTTGTATATGCTGTCTTTAGTGTTTGTATAGCATCTCATAATTGTTTCTATATGCTCTTTGTAATCTTTGTATATGCTCTCAGTAATATTTGTATATCATTTCATTAATGTTTCTATATGCACTCAGTAATGTTTGTGTATCACTCTCATTAATGTTTGTATATGCAGTCTTTAGTGTTTGTATATCACTTTCATTAATGTTTGTATATGCAGTCTTTAGTGTTTGCATAGCATCTCATAATTGTTTCTATATGCTCTCAGTAATGTTTGTATATGCTCTCAGTAATATTTGTATATCATCTCATTAATGTTTCTATATGCTCTCAGTAATGTCTGTATATCATCTCAATAATGTTTGTATATGCAGTCTTTAGTGTTTGTATATCACTTTCATTAATGTTTGTATATGCAGTCTTTAGTGTTTGTATAGCATCTAATAATTGTTTCTATATGCTCTCAGTAATGTTTGTATATGCTCTCAGTAATATTTGTATATCATCTCATTAATGTTTCTATATGCTCTCAGTAATGTCTGTATATCATCGCATTAATGTTTGTATATGCTCTCAGTAACGTTTGTATATCATCTCATTAATGTTTCTATATGCTCTCAGTAATGTCTGTATATCATCTCATTAATGTTTGTATATGCTCTCAGTAATGTTTGTATATGCTCTCAGTAATATTTGTATATCATCTCATTAATGTTTGTATATGCTCTCAGTAATGTCTGTATAGCATCTAATAATTGTTTCTATATGCTCTCAGTAATGTTTGTATATGCTCTCAGTAATATTTGTATATCATCTCATTAATGTTTCTATATGCTCTCAGTAATGTCTGTATATCATCGCATTAATGTTTGTATATGCTCTCAGTAATGTCTGTATATCATCTCATTAATGTTTCTATATGCTCTCAGTAATGTCTGTATATCATCTCATTAATGTTTCTATATGCACTCAGTAATGTTTGTGTATCACTCTCATTAATGTTTGTATATCACTTTCATTAATTTGTATATATGCAGTCTTTAGTGTTTGTATATCATCTCATTAATGTTTCTATATGCACTCAGTAATGTTTGTGTATCCCTCTCATTAATGTTTGTATATCACTTTCATTAATTTGTATATATGCAGTCTTTAGTGTTTGTATATCACTTTCATTAATGTTTGTATATGCAGTCTTTAGTGTTTGCATAGCATCTCATAATTGTTTCTATATGCTCTCTGTAATGTTTGTATATGCTCTCAGTAATATTTGTATATCATCTCATTAATGTTTCTATATGCACTCAGTAACGTTTGTGTATCACTCTCATTAATGTTTGTATATCACTTTCATTAATTTGTATATATGCAGTCTTTAGTGTTTGTATAGCATCTCATAATTGTTTCTATATGCTCTCTGTAATGTTTGTATATGCTCTCAGTAATATTTGTATATCATTTCATTATTGTTTCTATATACACTCAGTAACGTTTGTGTATCACTCTCATTAATGTTTGTATATCACTTTCATTAATTTGTATATATGCAGTCTTTAGTGTTTGTATAGCATCTCATAATTGTTTCTATATGCTCTCTGTAATGTTTGTATATGCTCTCAGTAATATTTGTATATCATCTCATTAATGTTTCTATATGCACTCAGTAACGTTTGTGTATCACTCTCATTAATGTTTGTATATCACTTTCATTAATTTGTATATATGCAGTCTTTAGTGTTTGTATAGCATCTCATAATTGTTTCAATATGCTCTCTGTAATGTTTGTATATGCTCTCAGTAATATTTGTATATCATCTCATTAATGTTTCTATATGCACTCAGTAACGTTTGTGTATCACTCTCATTAATGTTTGTATATCACTTTCATTAATTTGTATATATGCAGTCTTTAGTGTTTGTATAGCATCTCATAATTGTTGCTATATGCTCTCTGTAATGTTTGTATATGCTCTCAGTAATATTTGTATATCATCTCATTAATGTTTCTATATGCACTCAGTAACGTTTGTGTATCACTCTCATTAATGTTTGTATATGCAGTCTTTAGTGTTTGTATAGCATCTCATAATTGTTTCTATATGCTCTCTGTAATGTTTGTATATGCTCTCAGTAATATTTGTATATCATCTCATTAATGTTTCTATACGCACTCAGTAATGTTTGTGTATCACTCTCATTAATGTTTGTATATCACTTTCATTAATTTGTATATATGCAGTCTTTAGTGTTTGTATAGCATCTCATAATTGTTTCTATATGCTCTCAGTAATGTTTGTATATGCTCTCAGTAATATTTGTATATCATCTCATTAATGTTTCTATACGCACTCAGTAATGTTTGTGTATCACTCTCATTAATGTTTGTATATCACTTTCATTAATTTGTATATATGCAGTCTTTAGTGTTTGTATAGCATCTCATAATTGTTTCTATATGCTCTCTGTAATGTTTGTATATGCTCTCAGTAATATTTGTATATCATCTCATTAATGTTTCTATACGCACTCAGTAATGTTTGTGTATCACTCTCATTAATGTTTGTATATCACTTTCATTAATTTGTATATATGCAGTCTTTAGTGTTTGTATAGCATCTCATAATTGTTTCTATATGCTCTCAGTAATGTTTGTATGTGCTCTCAGTAATATTTGTATATCATCTCATTAATGTTTCTATATGCACTCAGTAATGTTTGTGTATCACTCTCAATAATGTTTGTATATCACTTTCATTAATTTGTATATATGCAGTCTTTAGTGTTTGTATAGCATCTCATAATTGTTTCAATATGCTCTCTGTAATGTTTGTATATGCTCTCAGTAATATTTGTATATCATCTCATTAATGTTTCTATATGCACTCAGTAACGTTTGTGTATCACTCTCATTAATGTTTGTATATCACTTTCATTAATTTGTATATATGCAGTCTTTAGTGTTTGTATCGCATCTCATAATTGTTGCTATATGCTCTCTGTAATGTTTGTATATGCTCTCAGTAATATTTGTATATCATCTCATTAATGTTTCTATATGCACTCAGTAACGTTTGTGTATCACTCTCATTAATGTTTGTATATCACTTTCATTAATTTGTATATATGCAGTCTTTAGTGTTTGTATAGCATCTCATAATTGTTTCTATATGCTCTCTGTAATGTTTGTATATGCTCTCAGTAATATTTGTATATCATCTCATTATTGTTTCTATATACACTCAGTAATGTTTGTGTATCACTCTCATTAATGTTTGTATATGCAGTCTTTAGTGTTTGTATATCACTTTCATTAATGTTTGTATATGCAGTCTTTAGTGTTTGTATAGCATCTCATAATTGTTTCTATATGCTCTCTGTAATGTTTGTATATGCTCTCAGTAATATTTGTATATCATCTCATTAATGTTTCTATACGCACTCAGTAATGTTTGTGTATCACTCTCATTAATGTTTGTATATCACTTTCATTAATTTGTATATATGCAGTCTTTAGTGTTTGTATAGCATCTCATAATTGTTTCTATATGCTCTCAGTAATGTTTGTATGTGCTCTCAGTAATATTTGTATATCATCTCATTAATGTTTCTATATGCACTCAGTAATGTTTGTGTATCACTCTCAATAATGTTTGTATATCACTTTCATTAATTTGTATATATGCAGTCTTTAGTGTTTGTATAGCATCTCATAATTGTTTCTATATGCTCTCTGTAATGTTTGTATATGCTCTCAGTAATATTTGTATATCATCTCATTAATGTTTCTATACGCACTCAGTAATGTTTGTGTATCACTCTCATTAATGTTTGTATATCACTTTCATTAATTTGTATATATGCAGTCTTTAGTGTTTGTATAGCATCTCATAATTGTTTCTATATGCTCTCAGTAATGTTTGTATGTGCTCTCAGTAATATTTGTATATCATCTCATTAATGTTTCTATATGCACTCAGTAATGTTTGTGTATCACTCTCAATAATGTTTGTATATCACTTTCATTAATTTGTATATATGCAGTCTTTAGTGTTTGTATAGCATCTCATAATTGTTTCAATATGCTCTCTGTAATGTTTGTATATGCTCTCAGTAATATTTGTATATCATCTCATTAATGTTTCTATATGCACTCAGTAACGTTTGTGTATCACTCTCATTAATGTTTGTATATCACTTTCATTAATTTGTATATATGCAGTCTTTAGTGTTTGTATCGCATCTCATAATTGTTGCTATATGCTCTCTGTAATGTTTGTATATGCTCTCAGTAATATTTGTATATCATCTCATTAATGTTTCTATATGCACTCAGTAACGTTTGTGTATCACTCTCATTAATGTTTGTATATCACTTTCATTAATTTGTATATATGCAGTCTTTAGTGTTTGTATAGCATCTCATAATTGTTTCTATATGCTCTCTGTAATGTTTGTATATGCTCTCAGTAATATTTGTATATCATCTCATTATTGTTTCTATATACACTCAGTAATGTTTGTGTATCACTCTCATTAATGTTTGTATATGCAGTCTTTAGTGTTTGTATATCACTTTCATTAATGTTTGTATATGCAGTCTTTAGTGTTTGTATAGCATCTCATAATTGTTTCTATATGCTCTCAGTAATGTTTGTATGTGCTCTCAGTAATATTTGTATATCATCTCATTAATGTTTCTATATGCACTCAGTAATGTTTGTGTATCACTCTCAATAATGTTTGTATATCACTTTCATTAATTTGTATATATGCAGTCTTTAGTGTTTGTATAGCATCTCATAATTGTTTCTATATGCTCTCTGTAATGTTTGTATATGCTCTCAGTAATATTTGTATATCATCTCATTAATGTTTCTATATGCACTCAGTAACGATTGTGTATCACTCTCATTAATGTTTGTATATCACTTTCATTAATTTGTATATATGCAGTCTTTAGTGTTTGTATAGCATCTCATAATTGTTTCTATATGCTCTCTGTAATGTTTGTATATGCTCTCAGTAATATTTGTATATCATCTCATTATTGTTTCTATATACACTCAGTAATGTTTGTGTATCACTCTCATTAATGTTTGTATATGCAGTCTTTAGTGTTTGTATATCACTTTCATTAATGTTTGTATATGCAGTCTTTAGTGTTTGTATAGCATCTCATAATTGTTTCTATATGCTCTCTGTAATGTTTGTATATGCTCTCAGTAATATTTGTATATCATCTCATTAATGTTTCTATACGCACTCAGTAATGTTTGTGTATCACTCTCATTAATGTTTGTATATCACTTTCATTAATTTGTATATATGCAGTCTTTAGTGTTTGTATAGCATCTCATAATTGTTTCTATATGCTCTCAGTAATGTTTGTATGTGCTCTCAGTAATATTTGTATATCATCTCATTAATGTTTCTATATGCACTCAGTAATGTTTGTGTATCACTCTCAATAATGTTTGTATATCACTTTCATTAATTTGTATATATGCAGTCTTTAGTGTTTGTATATCACTTTCATTAATGTTTGTATATGCAGTCCTTAGTGTTTGTATATCACTTTCATTAATGTTTGTATATGCAGTCTTTAGTGTTTGTATATCACTTTCATTAATGTTTGTATATACTCTCAGTAATGTTTGTGTATCACTCTCATTAATGTTTGTATATGCTCTCAGTAATGTTTGTGTATCACTCTCATTAATGTTTGTATATGCTCTCAGTAATGTTTGTATATGATCTCAGTAATGTTTGTATATGCAGTCTTTAGTGTTTGTATATCACTTTCATTAATGTTTGTATATGCAGTCTTTAGTGTTTGTATATCACTTTCATTAATGTTTGTATATGCTCTCAGTAATGTTTGTATATGCAGTCTTTAGTGTTTGTATATCACTTTCATTAGTGTTTGTATATGCTCTCAGTAATGTTTGTATATGCTCTCAGTAATGTTTGTGTATCACTCTCATTAATGTTTGTATATGCAGTCTTTAGTGTTTGTATATCACTTTCATTAATGTTTGTATATGCTCTCAGTAATGTTTGTATATGCTCTCAGTAATGTTTGTATATGCACTCAGTAATGTTTGTGTATCACTTTCATTAATTTGTATATATGCAGTCTTTAGTGTTTGTATATCACTCTCATTAATGTTTGTATATGCAGTCTTTAGTGTTTGTATGTCACACTCATTAATGCTTCTATATGCTCTCAGTAATGTTTGTATATGCTCTCAGTAATGTTTGTATATGCACTCAGTAATGTTTGTGTATCACTTTCATTAATTTGTATATATGCAGTCTTTAGTGTTTGTATATCACTCTCATTAATGTTTGTATATGCAGTCTTTAGTGTTTGTATATCACACTCATTAATGCTTCTATATGCTCTCATTATTGTTTGTATATCACTTTCATTAATGTTTGTATATGCTCTCAGTAATGTTTGTATATGCAGTCTTTAGTGTTTGTATATCACTTTCATTAGTGTTTGTATATGCTCTCAGTAATGTTTGTATATGCTCTCAGTAATGTTTGTGTATCACTCTCATTAATGTTTGTATATGCAGTCTTTAGTGTTTGTATATCACTTTCATTAATGTTTGTATATGCTCTCAGTAATGTTTGTATATGCTCTCAGTAATGTTTGTATATGCACTCAGTAATGTTTGTGTATCACTTTCATTAATTTGTATATATGCAGTCTTTAGTGTTTGTATATCACTCTCATTAATGTTTGTATATGCAGTCTTTAGTGTTTGTATGTCACACTCATTAATGCTTCTATATGCTCTCAGTAATGTTTGTATATGCTCTCAGTAATGTTTGTATATGCACTCAGTAATGTTTGTGTATCACTTTCATTAATTTGTATATATGCAGTCTTTAGTGTTTGTATATCACTCTCATTAATGTTTGTATATGCAGTCTTTAGTGTTTGTATATCACACTCATTAATGCTTCTATATGCTCTCAATTAGCGTTTGTACAAGCTCTCATTACTTTTTGTATATTACTCTCATTATTGTTTGTGTATGTTTTAATTAATATTTGTATATCATCTCATTATAGTTTGTATATGCTCTCAATATTTTTTTTGTATCGTTCTAATTATTGTTTGTGTAATCTCTCATTAATATTTATGTATCATCTCAATATTGTTTGTATATCACTGTTATTTGATTTTTGTATTCCACTCTCATTAATAGTTGTATATGCTATCATTAATGTTTGTATATGATTTCATTTATGTTTGTATATGAGTTGTTTAGGAGGAGGAATTTAATGTTTTACGTGTTATAATTTGTAATTAATTCATTTCTTGAAATTACAGCCAAAATATCAGTTCTAAAACATATTACCTTTTTATCGTAGGTAATTACTTGAGTATCTAGATGAAATCACTTACCTTACTTGCAGCTGAGTAGCTGGTTGGTTACGTTAATGAAACGCGTCAGCAAGTAAGCTAATGGTTTTTACCTAGATACTTAAATAATTACATATTCAGTGACTTTAAGATAATTACAAGAATCTACTTTCTTATATTTTAGTTTCTACTTACACCTTTCTTTCAAATATTGCCTGATCTAGAATTTGGCTTTTTCTACAGATTTTGTGTTAATATGAATCAATCGTCTCTTGGAAAATATATCAACAGTAATACAAGAACTCTTTCACGACCGACAGGTTACTCGTATCTCGCTAATATATAGAGGGGAAATGAAATATAAATTTGATATAAATTATATAATATTTTATGTTTAGTGTGTTTGTACAAATAAAGTGGTATGTTTAGAAAGTTGGGAGACAAAGGAGATGTGACAATCAGTGGGTCAGCTGTTGTAGCAGCAACAATACCGCCGCCATTGGTATCGATCCTAGCTACGGGACGAATGCAGGCGTCAAAATAAAACATATAATAGGTTCCATTTTCTAGATTTTATGATTACATTCAGATTGTTTATTCCTAGATTTTATGTTCACACTCACATTGACTAAATAATATGAAGAGTGTTTAGGTAAAACAGGTAAATGATTCTTTTGTGAAAACAATTTTAACAGACTAGTAGTTTCACGTCTCAAAATATATGATATGGAGAAAGCAGTAAATGGAAACCTAAATTCAGGAACAAACTTACAGATTTTGTAACTTCATGTATTGAAGAAATAAAGTATATAAGCCGTTTTTAAGAAAAAACGGAAGAAAAATATCGAAATAAAAGTTGTATATATTTTAGCCTGGAATACATAAAAATAGTATTATTATATTTAAAATACTCTATCACTATGATTTATTGTTTCTAGTTTATCTGTTATTATTTCTAAAGCAACAAATTTTTTATTACAAAACTCAAAATAGAAACTAGTAAGGTTTTATATATGTTGACCTTAATTTATAATATTTTTTCAATACTATTTTAATTAGGTTATTAGTAAATATCATTAAAAATATTCCATCCAGACAATTCGTTGTTGTGTTTAATACACTTCATCTCGAGTTAACAAGTTCAGTAGAGTTTCGATAATTCGAGTTAGATGGGACCGAGACCCCCTCGATCTACATGGAAACACTTTCTTATGAATTAGAAAAAAAAAGGGTTCTAATGAACCCTAATAATATAGGTAATGAAAAATGTAATAAATAGTTTTATAGAGCTTTAAGTAAACATTTCTTGGAAGCCCGAATCACTTCCTTTCCACGCCGTATTGATATAAACATTTCTTGGAATCTCGACTCATTTCTTTTGTACATCGTATTAATATAAACATTTCTTGGAAGCCCGACTCATTTCCTGTGCATACCGTATTAATATAAACATTTCTTGGAATCCCGACTCATTTCTTTTGTACATCGTATTAATATAAACATTTCTTGGAATCCCGACTCATTTCTTTTGTACATCGTATTAATATAAACATTTCTTGGTAGCCCGACTCATTTCCTTTGCATACCGCATGACTATAAACATTTCGTGGAACATCATTTTCTTTCAAAATGTTAAAACAAGCTTGAATTTTACTGGAGGCTTTACTTATCGAGTCTCTACTTCTAAATTCTCAGTAACAAATAAAGTTTTTTTTACAATATAACATTTCGTAACAAGGGAGCAAAACCGTACTTTTTAAATTTAAAAATAAAAAGTAATACATTACAAAGACTATTCATTTTACACATGATGTAACGTTTCCTATGTTTATGTCATAGTTATAACTAAAAATTTGAAACGTGAAGAATTTTTTTTTGTAACACATGTTGCTGTTAACATAAGAGTTTCATGGATACTAGGTAAATATTAACATGGTTATATTTATTGTTATAATTTTAGTATAAAATATAACAAGTGTTTATATATATACACTTGTATATAATACAAAACTTACGTATATATCGGAACGTCATCTATATCTTTATACCAGATAACTAAGTGTAGTTTGTCTCCAGTTATCGGTGGAATGACGTCACAAGGAAGTTTGGCAACACCGCCAACGACTGCTTCTGTAGCGGAAACGGAAACTACGAAGAAAACAAACATTTTACAAAGACGTTTATTAAGGAACTTAGATTATCTCAGTTCAATGGTAATATGAAATTAGGTAAAAACAAGTATTTGTTACAGATTTTTTTGAAGTAGCAATGTTTTTAAATATCTGTAATGTAGCACCATATACGATGTTAACAACTCATGGATACACTTCATTTCTAGCACCGTTTGTATTATTAACATTATATATTTGAAAGAAATCAAAGTATGACAAGGTATAATATTATTAACACAATGGAATCAAAAATAAACATTTGGAAAACAAGTAAAGAGTTCTGTATTAGGTTATGTCTTATTCCATTTATTAAGGCAAAAGTAAAAGTATAATTTTAATAAAAAAACTACACCAATTTTCCTAATATTGTCTATGATACCGTTGTAAAAACAAGACATACCTAATAGCTTTTCTTAGATATATTAACCTATCTACAGACTCATTTGTGTATATCACTCATTATAAAAAATTATAATAATTTAAGCGTTCAATTATCAACAAAGCAAAATAAAACCACTGTTTTATTTCATATTACCAAATAGCTTCGTATAATATAGGTTTAATTGTATTGAATTTAATTTAAATTTATAAACTAAATTGTACAATAATAAACCTTTGTTTGTGCATGATGATTAATACATTGTATGTTCTGACGTTCTTAATATGGTAAGACGTTATGACGTTTACAGAGAGTTATGAAAATTATGTTTAACAATATGATTATTAAATTTAAGCATTACATTTTACACCTAAATATAATATAATAATATAATATTCGTGTAATACTGCATTCCTTTCCTTTCTTCGTCATATGAAGTATGGCAAAGCAAAGACCTATCGGTAAAATTACTAAATGCCACGTAGATTGACTTGTATGCAGATTTGCAGGAAAGTGAAGGCCTTAAGGAGTACGCAACGAGATTTTAAGAGAAGTTATGGATGCTCCACACACAATAATGGAGGAGATAGTAACTAAATAGTTAATAATGTACGGCCACATACAGCGAATGAGTGGAGAGCGCCTGCCAAAGCAAATATTGAGATGGAAACATAAGAAAAAACACGAATAAGAGGTCTTCTAAGAAGAAGCTGGTATAGAAGGAAATAACATCGAAATAGTAAAGAGAGGGCTAGAACAAGATGAGTGCGTGGACAAGAAAAACTGGAAAATGGGAAGACGTCGAAGAACGTTTACAAAACTGATTATTTATATATGAATGAATGTGTGTGTGTGTGTGTGTGTGTGTGTGTGTGTGTGTGTGTGTGTGTGTGTGTGTGTGTGTGTGTGTGTGTGTGTGTGTGTGTGTGTGTGTGTGTGTGTGTGTGTGTGTGTGTGTGTGTGTTTAACATCTACAGTACTTTTCTGTAGTTTAATACGTGTCCTGTACTAAGCCATACTTTACTACATCCTAATTTTCGATGGAAAGAGCTCAATCGTCCTTCACGTGCGTTATGGTTACTAACCTATATCTATATTAGATGGAGAAAGGGGGGTTCCAAAAAGGTTGGGAGGGTTTTGTGGGTTGAATAAAAAAAGTAGATTGACGAACATGAACCATTTGATTCATAAACGGATAGACCAATCAATTTCTCACAAAATGAAATATCTTTGCTAAGCCTCATGAATTTGAAAACGTTCTATTTACTTCAAGATTAAAACATTTGGCAAATAGCTTGTACAAAAATAATATCTTAAATTTATGTTTATTATAAAACTTCAAGAAAAACTTCACTGGTATACTTCATTGAATTGCTAAAGCAATATTCTCCATGCGCCTTAATCATCATCGTTTATTCAGTTATAGCTTCAACTGTAGTGGCCAACGGTAATTTAATTTAAAAGTCTTAGAAAATGTAATATTTCTTTAAAATAGTTTTTGGAATATCTTTTAAGCAATAAATTTAATTAATTTGATACTCATCAACTTAGATATTACTTGAGATTAATTATTGATTTGTATTAAACACAATAGTTATTGAGACGATACATAGAATATCATTACCTAATATATCTACATATAATAAACAAGTAACCTATTTGATACAGTTTTTGAGAGCCGTGGTACTTCTAGCGTCATACGAATAAATCGTTTTGCGAGTTGGTCGTCAGAGTAAGGTAAGAATGGCCACACTGCGTCTGCATAGATGCAGATATATGATCGATCCATTATATTGTAGTTGCCTGTAAAATGCCTACATTGTATGTTGAAAAACCAGAGCTCAAGGAGTACAGATTGCAGATAGATGAGATTTCTTGAAGAAGAGAAAGACTTTTCTACAGCAAAGCAACTAATTTAAAAAATCATTTTTAAAGTTAATTTATACTCAAGTCAACAAAAAAGAATTGTATTTTATTTTATTTTTATTTCATAATTACAACTAATATAAATATGTATATACATGTGTCAGAATAACGATATTAAGTGACAAAATAGAAATTTTGCAATTTTCCATTTTTCTTTCAATGAATGCTATTGGACTATTATCTGTGTCTGTTACTATTTATACGCTTTCATTTTTCATCGCTTCCATTGTGTTTGTAGTTTCTGTTTGTGAAGCAAGGTTTGATACCGTTTCTTCAGTCTGTTTGTTTTTTTTTTCTTTCCATTCATTTTTTAATACCGGGACTATATTTGTTATTGTCCCGGGAAACAATTTAAGGTTGTACAATGGAGGTTTCGACGACTACCTGAAACGGTGGGCAAAATTCATATAAATCTTTGAGAAACACATTTCAATGTACTAGAAAGTTGGCAAAAGCGTGATAAACTTTGAGTATGAAGATTCGCAGCTCAAATCCCAGATAGATGCCCCAAATTTTTATAACTTAATTATTGAATAATAATTTGAAAAATTTGTTAACATCAATTGTAATCAATTACAGGTTGAAAAAATGTATTTAATCGTGATTTGATGAATAAAACGTATTTTAATAAAGATTGAAAACTTGACAAACGATATATAAATAAATAAATAAATATGTATGTAAATATAAATATATAAATATCGCAATATATATTCTTGTGTATTAATAAAGAACATAGTCAAAATACAAATACAAGAATTATAATTGAATTTACAATTCAAAACATTTCGTTGGCTAACAGTACCAACATCATCAGGAATATTGAATATTCCTGATGATGTTGGTATACTGTTAGCCAACGAAAAGCTTTGAATTGTAAATTCAATTATAATTCTTGTATTTGTTCTTTATATAATTAAATAAATAAATATATATATTCTTTATATATATATAAGAAGAGTGTGTGCTAAAAATGAATTTAAAATGAGTGAATTGAAGGCGGAATAGAGCGAAGCAAATATATATAGGTATTGAAGCCACTTATAGTTAGCTAAATACTTTCCTGTGCCCCTCTAGTGTCGAGGAAAGCTGTCATGAAGCCTGATCTAAATACTTTCCTGTGCCCCTCTAGTGTCGAGAAAAGCTGTCATGAAGCCTAATCTAAATACTATGATCGTGATTGGGTTCTTTAGATCACTCAGGGAGACATAATTCTCCAGTTTATCTATGCATATAGAACTGTGCCTTCAAGTACAGCGAATATCGTCTTGTACATTCTTGGTATGTCAGATCGACTTTGGACAAATGTGTAAAGATTTGTACTTGAATACAAGCAGGAACTTTTGCGGCAAAACCGAAATTATTGAAGGACTGCAATTAATTAAGAAAACCTGGGTGGAATTTGGAGTTTTGAATTTGCAAGCAATGAAAATCGAAAAAACGATTAGGAGGAAAATTGGGAATGAGAAATTTCATACTTAGACCATAAGGAAAATATCGCTCTTTATTGCATAAAGGCGACGAATTTGTAACTTTATTTTTAGGTTAGTAGATGAGCATTTTTGTGATGAGCATAGTGTGCGACAGTAATTAGGTAACTTGTTTACCTAAATCTTGAACATTTTTAAAGTAAGATCATCATAGCTCAGGTAATTTCATACATCAGTTTCGACCTTACAGAAATCAAGACGCCTTTATATTTCTACTTTTATAGACGCTTCCTACCGTGAGCAAGAAGGTTTTCTTTGCTAATTAATAGCAAAATTATTCTCATGACGGAATACTAAATAGACGCCAAAGGTGTTAGTTCAGTCAATCGTATATATAATTGTTCTTGGTAATTTATAGCGTCATTAATTACACAATTGTTAGTTAAATATTTACGATGCAGAGTAATTTGTGTAAGTAAAATAATTGTACTGTTTTGTTATTACTGCAATGTTCACGACATCTATTTGCCCATGAACAACTAAAATCTAATGCGTCTCTAGCAACTATAGGAATATTTAAGAAACCTTTAGATAACTGTGGACCTTAGTGAATATGTTTGAAACCAGTAACTAATTCTCAATAGAGAAATACTTATGTAATAAAACATGCAATAACGCCAGGATAAATATCCAGGAAATTCTAGCAAAGACGAAAATAGACTGAAAAGAGAACTATACAATAACTTTGAGAAAAATTCACTCGTAAAATCGACCTGAATTTTATTTTCCAAGTCATTTGCTTGAAAATCTTTCTCCTTAAGTTGATTGATTAAAAATTATGAAATTCATTAACAAACATTCAAATAATAAGTTATAACAAGTAATTCATATTTTAAAAACTAAATGGACGGATTTATTAGCAATAAAAGGTATATAGCGTGCCTAAATTATACTCGTAAATTGTTTTCAGAATATATGAAGACGTTGAAAATTTTGTGAATGAAATAAAAACCGTAATATCTAATTTTAACAAATACCAAGTGAAATAAAATTTTATTTATTGAGCTCAGAATGTATTTTTATCTACTATATCATGATATTCCGTGTAGCTTAAACGTTTGCGTCTAGTCGCACCAGACATATCGTTTTAAAGGTTCCAGGTGATCAGATGAACAGTGCTTCTTATATTAACCATGTTTGCCCTCGCAGAGGTTGTTGTTTTAATAAATATGGTTGACTTGAGAATCAGGTAAAATTATTTAGGTAATGAGGCTTCTACTCTTTACGGCTAAGTAATCCAGGCCCTACGTCTCTGGAGTGTATTACGGGTGCATATTAGCACAAATGTAATGGGTTAATGAAAGCGCAAATGCGCTGGTTTCGTAAGTATAAAAAGCCTTTATCACTGCGTTTTTTGTAATAGCAAATGGAAGAAATAAGACCTGATGACGAAATCGTAGCGTTGCCTGATTGAACAATTATTTGTACCTGAATCGAAAATCAACCGTATTTATTTAGGCAATACTTTTTATAGTTTACAGTTTTAGAAACTAGCCTCGACTAAAAAAAATAGGCAAGTAGGCAGTCGGGAGGTTCCGGATAAACCCCACTTAGAAGATATAAGAGGGTATTTTATATACCGCGTGTAGGTTTGCGTATTGTAGCCAACCTAATCCCGCATGGGGTGAAAATTATTGGAAACACAATTTAGATGCTTTTTCTCAAAACTATTAAGTCATTGCAATTAATAACTTTTAGTTTTACAATAGAAATGTAATGTTTTTGTAAAATAAACAATTAATACAAACAGACCAATCTACAACAAATAATCTAAGCAAAATAATTTTTAAAGTCAGTACCTTTTTCGGTCAACCATTAAAAAGTATTTAATTTACTTTAATTACAATAAATAGTTAGAAATAATATAAAAAAGTAACATAATCCATGATTTAAAATAGCTGATCTACCATGTAATCTATAAAATAAAATCAGTTGTTTTCTGAAATCATACGCTATCATTTATTTTACACCTAATAGGTTGAATATTTTTTCTCATTTTTAAAACATTTTTCTGTACATAAACCACAATAGTTCGTTAATTAATTTGTTAAGGACAAAAAATTAGTTGTCGAAACGTTGCACTAAATAAATAAACTTTTGCCTCGATAGTCATCCGGCTTATAATTTTTGAAGTATTCCAATAGAATAAAAGGTATTTTAACAACGATGTATATAAGGAGAGGGTAAACTAATAGAAGGAATTGAAAACTAATTTCAGCAAACATTCAGTTCTAGTAAATGTTACATTTATATAGACCGTAATGTGTAAAAACGCACAAAATGTAGTTCTTAAAAAGATCAGTTGAAAATATTAAACAAATAAAACGCACAAAATGTAGTTCTTAAAAAGATCACTTGAAAATATTAAACAAATAAAACGCACAAAATGTAGCTCTTAAAGAAATCACTTGAAAATATTAAACAAATATAACGCACAAAATGTAGCTCTTAAAGAAATCACTTGAAAATATTAAACAAATAAAACGCACAAAATGTAGCTCTTAAAGAAATCACTTGAAAATATTAAACAAATAAAACGCACAAAATGTAGCTCTTAAAGAAATCACTTGAAAATATTAAACAAATAAAACGCACAAAATGTAGCTCTTAAAGAAATCACTTGAAAATATTAAACAAATAAAACGCACAAAATGTAGCTCTTAAAAAGATCACTTGAAAATATTAAACAAATATAACGCACAAAATGTAGCTTTAAAGAAATCACTTGAAAATATTAAACAAATAAAACGCACAAAATGTAGCTCTTAAAAAGATCACTTGAAAATATTAAACAAATAAAACGCACAAAATGTAGTTCTTAAAAAGATCACTTGAAAATATTAAACAAATAAAACGCACAAAATGTAGCTCTTAAAGAAATCACTTGAAAATATTAAACAAATATAACGCACAAAATGTAGCTCTTAAAGAAATCACTTGAAAATATTAAACAAATATAACGCACAAAATGTAGCTCTTAAAGAAATCACTTGAAAATATTAAACAAATAAAACGCACAAAATGTAGCTCTTAAAGAAATCACTTGAAAATATTAAACAAATAAAACGCACAAAATGTAGCTCTTAAAGAAATCACTTGAAAATATTAAACAAATAAAACGCACAAAATGTAGCTCTTAAAAAGATCACTTGAAAATATTAAACAAATATAACGCACAAAATGTAGCTCTTAAAGAAATCACTTGAAAATATTAAACAAATAAAACGCACAAAATGTAGCTCTTAAAGAAATCACTTGAAAATATTAAACAAATAAAACGCACAAAATGTAGCTCTTAAAGAAATCACTTGAAAATATTAAACAAATATAACGCACAAAATGTAGCTCTTAAAGAAATCACTTGAAAATATTAAACCAATATAACGCACAAAATGTAGCTCTTAAAGAAATCACTTGAAAATATTAAACAAATAAAACGCACAAAATGTAGCTCTTAAAAAGATCACTTGAAAATATTAAACAAATAAAACGCACAAAATGTAGCTCTTAAAAAGATCACTTGAAAATATTAAACAAATAAAACGCACAAAATGTAGTTCTTAAAAAGATCACTTGAAAATATTAAACAAATATAACGCACAAAATGTAGCTCTTAAAGAAATCACTTGAAAATATTAAACAAATAAAACGCACAAAATGTAGCTCTTAAAAAGATCACTTGAAAATATTAAACAAATAAAACGCACAAAATGTAGTTTTTAAAAAGATCACTTGAAAATATTAAACAAATAAAACGCACAAAATGTAGTTCTTAAAAAGATCACTTGAAAATATTAAACAAATAAAACGCACAAAATGTAGCTCTTAAAAAGATCACTTGAAAATATTAAACAAATAAAACGCACAAAATGTAGTTCTTAAAAAGATCACTTGAAAATATTAAACAAATAAAACGCACAAAATGTAGCTCTTAAAAAGATCACTTGAAAATATTAAACAAATAAAACGCACAAAATGTAGTTCTTAAAAAGATCACTTGAAAATATTAAACAAATAAAACGCACAAAATGTAGCTCTTAAAGAAATCACTTGAAAATATTAAACAAATAAAACGCACAAAATGTAGCTCTTAAAGAAATCACTTGAAAATATTAAACAAATAAAACGCACAAAATGTAGTTCTTAAAAAGATCACTTGAAAATATTAAACAAATAAAACGCACAAAATGTAGTTCTTAAAAAGACCACTTGAAAATATTAAACAAATAAAACGCACAAAATGTAGCTCTTAAAGAAATCACTTGAAAATATTAAACAAATAAAACGCACAAAATGTAGCTCTTAAAGAAATCACTTGAAAATATTAAACAAATAAAACGCACAAAATGTAGTTCTTAAAAAGATCACTTGAAAATATTAAACAAATAAAACGCACAAAATGTAGTTCTTAAAAAGACCACTTGAAAATATTAAACAAATAAAACGCACAAAATGTAGTTCTTAAAAAGATCACTTGAAAATATTAAACAAATAAAACGCACAAAATGTAGTTCTTAAAAAGATCACTTGAAAATATTAAACAAATAAAACGCACAAAATGTAGTTCTTAAAAAGATCACTTGAAAATATTAAACAAATAAAACGCACAAAATGTAGCTCTTAAAAAGATCACTTGAAAATATTAAACAAATGAAACGCACAAAATGTAGTTCTTAAAAAGATCACTTGAAAATATTAAACAAATAAAACGCACAAAATGTAGTTCTTAAAAAGATCACTTGAAAATATTAAACAAATAAAACGCACAAAATGTAGCTCTTAAAAGGATCACTTGAAAATATTAAACAAATAAAACGCACAAAATGTAGTTCTTAAAAAGATCACTTGAAAATATTAAACAAATAAAACGCACAAAATGTAGTTCTTAAAAAGATCATTTGAAAATATTAAACAAATAAAACGCACAAAATGTAGCTCTTAAAAAGATCACTTGAAAATATTAAACAAATAAAACGCACAAAATGTAGCTCTTAAAAAGATCACTTGAAAATATTAAACAAATAAAACGCACAAAATGTAGTTCTTAAAAAGATCACTTGAAAATATTAAACAAATAAAACGCACAAAATGTAGTTCTTAAAAAGATCACTTGAAAATATTAAACAAATAAAACGCACAAAATGTAGTTCTTAAAAAGATCACTTGAAAATATTATACAAATAAAACGCACAAAATGTAGTTCTTAAAAAGATCACTTGAAAATATTAAACAAATAAAACGCACAAAATGTAGTTCTTAAAAAGATCACTTGAAAATATTAAACAAATAAAACGCACAAAATGTCGTTCTTAAAAAGATCACTTGAAAATATTAAACAAATAAAACGCACAAAATGTTGCTCTTAAAGAAATCACTTGAAAATATTAAACAAATAAAACGCACAAAATGTAGTTCTTAAAAAGATCACTTGAAAATATTAAACAAATAAAACGCACAAAATGTAGCTCTTAAAAGATCACTTTAAAATATTAAACAAATAAAACGCACAAAATGTAGTTCTTAAAAAGATCACTTGAAAATATTAAACAAATAAAACGCACAAAATGTAGTTCTTAAAAAGATCACTTGAAAATATTAAACAAATAAAACGCACAAAATGTAGTTCTTAAAAAGATCACTTGAAAATATTAAACAAATAAAACGCACAAAATGTAGTTCTTAAAAAGATCACTTGAAAATATTAAACAAATAAAACGCACAAAATGTAGTTCTTAAAAAGATCACTTGAAAATATTATACAAATAAAACGCACAAAATGTAGTTCTTAAAAAGATCACTTGAAAATATTAAACAAATAAAACGCACAAAATGTAGTTCTTAAAAAGATCACTTGAAAATATTAAACAAATTGTAAAATCATTTTATTTTAACCTAGAGACAAATTTTTAATAATGAATTACTTGTTTTCGTAGCGCGCGTCTACAGTCAGCTTGTTGAGTATATTACTACGGTATGCAAATAGAATTCTTCCCTAAATATTCAGGAAATTTACACACTGATGATATCCCAGGAGTAGCGCTTTAATGATTTTAATAATTTCCATATCTCTACGCTATAATATAGAGCGTGTTTCAAAACTCACCCCTTCATTTAACTTGTAAATAATATTTGTAACATTCTTCTCCTAACTAATTCAACGATGCGGTCAAGTTTATTAAATTAGGCGTATAAAAGCATGTTTCGTTATTACATCGAATTAAAAACAATGTTAACAGAGAGAATCCTGAAATATTTCTCACTATCCCTCAGGGATTTATCTCTTTAATTTAAATACTGACAAATGAATGTTTTTAAGACAAAAAATCAATATTATGCGATCAGTGAATTGATAAACAGATGAATACATTTAAGTTCATTACGACCAATAGTAGACAAATAAAATTATATACGGGATTTAATTGGTTTTATATTTTGCTACATATTATTATTCAAACAGGATCCTATACAGTAGCTGCAGACGTATTCATTTACAAACTAATCAACCAAACACTAAAAATTATCTAACTAAAATTTACAAAACTTCATCCCTTTATAGAAAAAATAGAACATAATTATCAAAAAATTCAATGTAAACATCAATATAAATTCTGTTTTAAAAAGTAAATTCCTCCTGACATCAAGAAGGAAAAACTTTATCATTGTTTGCTTATTTCCAGTTTGTTTGTTTATTTTATTCCTTTCATTCATTTTTAACCTTACCTGCTGTAATGTTATATTATATCTAGATATTTTTATTGCTTGTTCATTATATATGGATTTTATTTGTGAAGTTATTGTGATTTCTTTGAAGGGTAAGCCCAAACAATGTTTGTCTCCTCTAAAGGATTCCAATTTGGTAAGGAAATAATGGAACAATGTTTGTCTCCTCTGAAGGATTCCAATTTGGTAAGGAAATAATGGAACAATGTTTGTCTCCTCTGAAGGATTCCAATTTGGTACGGAAATAATGGAACAATGTTTGTCTCCTCTGAAGGATTCCAATTTGGTAAGGAAATAATGGAACGATGTTTGTCTCCTCTGAAGGATTCCAATTTAGTAAGGAAATAATGGAACAATGTTTGTCTCCTCTAAAGGTTTCCAATTTGGTAAGGAAATAATGGAACAATGTTTGTCTCCTCTGAAGGATTCCAATTTGGTAAGGAAATAATGGAACAATGTTGGTCTCCTCTGAAGGATTCCAATTTGGTAAGGAAATAATGGAACAATGTTTGTCTCCTCTGAAGGATTCCAATTTGTTAAGGAAATAATGGAACAATGTTTGTCTCCTCTGAAAGATTCCAATTTGGTAAGGAAATAATGGAACAATGTTTGTCTCCTCTGAAGGATTTCAATTTGGTAAGGAAATAATGGAACAATGTTTGTCTCCTCTGAAGGATTCCAATTTGGTAAGGAAATAATGGAACAATGTTTGTCTCCTCTGAAGGATTCCAATTTGTTAAGGAAATAATGGAACAATGTTTGTCTCCTCTGAAGGATTCCAATTTGGTAAGGAAAAAATGGAACAATGTTTGTCTCCTCTGAAGGATTCCAATTTGGTAAGGAAATAATGGAACAATGTTTGTCTCCTCTGAAGGATTCCAATTTGTTAAGGAAATAATGGAACAATGTTTGTCTCCTCTGAAGGATTCCAATTTGGTAAGGAAATAATGGAACAATGTTTGTCTCCTCTGAAGGATTCCAATTTGGTAAGGAAATAATGGAACAATGTTTGTCTCCTCTGAAGGATTCCAATTTGGTAAGGAAATAATGGAACAATGTTTGTCTCCTCTGAAGGATTCCAATTTGTTAAGGAAATAATGGAACAATGTTTGTCTCCTCTGAAGGATTCCAATTTGGTAAGGAAATAATGGAACAATGTTTGTCTCCTCTGAAGGATTCCAATTTGGTAAGGAAATAATGGAACAATGTTTGTCTCCTCTGAAGGATTCCAATTTGGTAAGGAAATAAAGGAACAATGTTTGTCTCCTCTGAACGATTCCAATTTGGTAAGGAAATAATGGAACAATGTTTGTCTCCTCTGAAGGATTCCAATTTGGTAAGGAAATAATGGAACAATGTTTGTCTCCTCTGAAGGATTCCAATTTGGTAAGGAAATAATGGAACAATGTTTGTCTCCTCTGAAGGATTCCAATTTGGTAAGGAAATAATGGAACAATGTTTGTCTCCTCTGAAGGATTTCAATTTGGTAAGGAAATAATGGAACAATGTTTGTCTCCTCTGAAGGATTCCAATTTGGTAAGGAAATAATGGAACAATGTTTGTCTCCTCTGAAGGATTCCAATTTGTTAAGGAAATAATGGAACAATGTTTGTCTCCTCTGAAGGATTCCAATTTGGTAAGGAAATAATGGAACAATGTTTAAAACAAAATAAACATATTCAAATTACTTACACCTAGCGTTCGTAACAATATCATAACAATCTACATAAAACTGTAAAACAGAGATATTAAAATATTTTTCAGAGACGTTCACTTGGCGTAAAATATCTGTAACAATATCTCTGCAATAGTATTTTATCTTGTGAACCCTATAATGTAACCCATATTTGAAATATAACAAGCTAGCGCTATTTTATTTTTCTCAAGTAAAACCTTTCAGTTTTAAAAGTAGAATTACTTGAAGAATATAAATTCAAATTCATACTTTTATATCATTTCGAAAATAAATATGTTTCTGTTATATAAAACCTAGTTAGCTTATGTTATAATTCTCACCCATATCTGAAAGACTATAGTCTTGAGTTAGGCTCTTTTCAATTACGAATAATTTTCGTTACATGTGTAATTTTTAGTATGTAATTAATATATAAATATTTCTTTATTTAAAGCAAGTTTTCCAAACAGAGGTTTAGATAATGCAATGTCCCTGATATTGTGGTTTTAATTATATCTTTTGGGCAATGATATGATTATAATAATGTAACCCAATGACGGTGCGTACCTTACACAATACGTAAGGACGATGCATGCAACACACACATTCATTTGCTCCTGCCTTGATAAGTGGTGTTTGCAGAGCTTAGCGAACACGCCTTAGATGTCGTATTTACATGTTTGACTAATTAATCATGTAACACAACCAGAAACACTTAGCGCTCACCAGCATGTGGCATTACATCTGCGGTACCTTGTGGAATTAACCAGGGCTTAATTAGGACCAAATCAAGTAGGGGATTGGAAAACTCACTACACACGTAAAATGTTGGTTATCATAGGATACAATTATTTTATTTTGATTTTAGTTCATTATTTAGTGTTCGTATTTTCATACTATTAAATATCTCTTGTATCAAAATTGAGGTATTATTTTAACACTTACATTCACTGTGTTCTACTATTTTTTTTTGTTTGACACAAATGCCCTATTTGATGTTTTCCTTATATTATTATGTTAATAAATATGACAATGGAAGTGAGCCTGTAAAGACTGTTGAAAACTGAATGCAGTGACAATAACAAAAGTACTGGTTTGAATCTTTGTGTACTGGGGTGAATCTTGGTGTACTGGGGTGAATCTTGGTGTACTGGGGTGAATCTTGGTGTACTGGGGTGAATCTTGCTGAACTTGTGTGAATCTTGGTGTACTGGCGTGAGTCTTGCTGAACTTGTGTGAATCTTGGTGTACTAGTGTGAATCTTGGTGTAATGGGATGAATCTTGGTGTACTAGTGTGAATCGTGGTGTACTGGGGTGAATCTTGGTGTACTGGGGTGAATCTTGGTGTACTGGGGTGAATCTTGGTGTACTAGTGTGAATCATGGTGTAATGGGATCAATCTTGGTGTACTAGTGTGAATCGTGGTGTACTGGGGTGAATCTTGGTGTACTGGGGTGAATCTTGCTGAACTTGTGTGAATCTTGGTGTACTGGGCTGAATCTTGGTGTACTGGGGTGAATCTTGGTGTACTAGTGTGAATCTTGGTGTACTAGTGTGAATCTTGGTGTAATGGGATGAATCTTGGTGTACTGGGGTGAATCTTGGTGTACTAGTGTGAATCTTGGTGTAATGGGATGAATCTTGGTGTACTGGGGTGAATCTTTGTGTACTGGGGTGAATCTTGCTGAACTTGTGTGAATCTTGGTGTACTGGGGTGAATCTTGGTATACTGGGGTGAATCTTGGTGTACTAGTGTGAATCTTGGTGTAATGGGATGAATCTTGGTGTACTAGTGTGAATCGTGGTGTACTGGGATGAATCTTGGTGTACTGGGGTGAATCTTGGTGTACTGGGGTGAATCTTGGTGTACTAGTGTGAATCATGGTGTAATGGGATCAATCTTGGTGTACTAGTGTGAATCGTGGTGTACTGGGGTGAATCTTGGTGTACTGGGGTGAATCTTGCTGAACTTGTGTGAATCTTGGTGTACTGGGGTGAATCTTGGTGTACTGGGGTGAATCTTGGTGTACTAGTGTGAATCATGGTGTAATGGGATGAATCTTGGTGTACTAGTGTGAATCGTGGTGTACTGGGGTGAATCTTGGTGTACTGGGGTGAATCTTGGTGTACTGGGGTGAATCTTGGTGTACTAGTGTGAATCATTGTGTAATGGGATCAATCTTGGTGTACTAGTGTGAATCGGGGTGTACTGGGTTGAATCTTGGTGTACTGGGGTGAATCTTGGTGTACTGGGGTGAATCTTGGTGTACTAGTGTGAATCATGGTGTAATGGGATGAATCTTAGTGTACTAGTATGAATCTTGCTGAACTTGTGTGAATCTTGGTGTACTGGGGTGAATCTTGGTGTACTGGGGTGAATCTTGGTGTACTAGTGTGAATCATGGTGTAATGGGATCAATCTTGGTGTACTAGTGTGAATCGTGGTGTACTGGGGTGAATCTTGCTGAACTTGTGTGAATCTTGGTGTACTGGGGTGAATCTTGGTGTACTGGGGTGAATCTTGGTGTACTGGGGTGAATCTTGGTGTACTGGGGTGAATCTTGGTGTACTAGTGTGAATCTTGGTGTAATGGGATGAATCTTGGTGTACTAGTGTGAATCGTGGTGTACTGGGGTGAATCTTGGTGTACTGATATCAATCTTAGTGTACTAGTGTCAATCTTGGTGTACTGCCATGAGTCTTGCTGATCTTGTGTGAATCTTGGTGTACTGGGGTGAATCTTCGTGTACTAGTGTGAATCATGGTGTACTGGGTTGAATCTTGGTGCACTGGTGTCACTCTTGGTGTATTTGTGTCAATCGTGATATACTGGTGTGAATCCTGGTGTACTTGTGTGAATCGTTGTGTACTGGTGTCACTCTTGGTGGGTTTGTGTCAACCGTGGTGTACTAGTGTGAATCTTCGTGTCCTGGTGTCAATCTCGGTGTACTGGTGTCAATTGTTGTGTACTGGGATGCATCTTGATGTACTGGTGTGAATCTACGTGTACTGGTGTGAATCGTGGTGTACTGGTGTCAATCGTGGTGTACTAGTGTGAATATTGGTGTAATGGGATGAATCTTGGTGTACTAGTGTGAATCGTGGTGTACTGGTGTCAATCGTGGTGTACTAGTGTGAATCTTGGTGTAATGGGATGAATCTTGGTGTACTAGTGTGAATCGTGGTGTACTGGTGTGAATCGTGGTGTACTGGTGTCAATCGTGGTGTACTAGTGTGAATCTTGGTGTAATGGGATGAATCTTGGTGTACTAGTGTGAATCGTGGTGTACTGGGGTGAATCTTGGTGTACTGATATCAATCTTAGTGTACTAGTGTCAATCTTGGTGTACTGCCATGAGTCTTGCTGATCTTGTGTGAATCATGGTGTACCGGTGTAAATCTTGGTGTACTAGTGTGAATCATGGTGTACTGGGATGAATCTTGGTGCACTGGTGTCACTCTTGGTGTATTTGTGTCAATCGTGATGTACTGGTGTGAATCCTGGTGTACTTGTGTGAATCATTGTGTACTGGTGTCACTCTTGGTGGGTTTGTGTCAACCGTGGTGTACTAGTGTGAATCTTCGTGTCCTGGTGTCAATCTTGGTGTACTGGTGTCAATTGTTGTGTACTGGGATGCATCTTGATGTACTGGTGTGAATCTACGTGTACTGGTGTGAATCGTGGTGTACTGGTGTTAATCGTGGTGTACTAAAGTCAATCTTGGTGTATTTGTGTCAATCGTGAGGTACTGTTGTGAATCTTGGTGTACTGGTGTAGAGCTTGGTGTACTGGGATGAATCATAGTGTCCTGGTGTGAATGTTGGTGTACTGGTGTCAAGCTTGGTGTACTGTGATAAATCTTGGTGTGCTGGTGTGAACCTTGGCGTACCGGTGTCAATTTTGGTGTATTTATTTCAATCGTGGTGTACTAGGGTGAATCGTGGTATACTGGTGTCAATCTTGGTGTACTGTTGTCAATCTCGGTGTATTTGTGTCAATCGTAGTGTACTGGTGTGAATCTTGGTGTACTGGGGTGAATCGTGGTGTACTGGTGTCAATCTTGGTGTACTGTGTAATTTTATCTAATAAAGTTAAATAAACATAATCTTAAAATAGTTTCAGTACTATTTATTTTGACACATACTAAACCTGCCATAACCAGTAGTGCCACCCTGTATTTCTTCTTTCTATGTATACTGTTCAATTAAAAAAATATCTTTATTGGTAAACGCTATAATACACTTGAGTTACAAGCAGGTAAATTTGCATTAATGTCTTAGAACTGTCCCAAACCATTAAATTCTTCAGTTCCCAATGTCTTTGCAATCCTTCCGCTGCTGCTTAGCTGAATGTTTGAACCACGAAACTGTTTGCACTACACTTTATCATACAATTGTTTGCCTTAGCCTGATACACACTGTATATCTGATTTTACTGACGCTGTTTTTCTGATTTTATGTCTTCGTAGTAATTCTGATGTCAAAATGTTTATTCTTTTTCGGTTCAACGTTTTCGTTTCGCTCCCGGTTACTCTTCATAGATAACTTTCACTTTTAAAATAAATACTAAACTCTCATTGCCATCGCTTGGAGGTCATAACACCTCTAACAACGTCTTACCCAAATAAAGGGTTAGATCCTCCTATATTGTGGCTCTATTATGAAACTAAAATAAATAAACCTCGTATATTTTCTCTTTGAACAAGGGTAAAACTTTCCAAACAGAACATGTTCAAAGCTCCAATACCAATTGGTTTTTATATGCAAATGTAATACAAACTTAGATGTGAATAAGGTTTTATTTGAATCATCAAAACTTTTGAATTGATAAAGTTCCAGTAGGAATAAAAGTTATGATTAAACTAGCATAAAGGTACGGTATTAAATATGAATATTGCGTGCATTGGCAAATTCCAATGGTGGTAAAACTTAGAATATCAACTTAGAATGCAAGTTATAATCAAGTGAGTATGCTTGTCTACCTCTCTCTATTTGTAACTTAAATAATTATTAATAATTTTTATTTGTACAATGTATTACTTTGATGCGTAGCCTAATGTTTAGTGGTACAAAACTAATAATTCATTACACTTGTTTGTATTTGTGCAGGGCTGAGCAGCGAATAAACTATTTAAAGTTAATGCGTTTGAAGCTTGAATCTCACTGTTAGTCAAAGATATACATTTGCAAGAAATACACTCTGTAGAAAATTCTCGTCAGAATTAGGTCCTTAAATCTGAAACTTTGTGCAATAAATTTCTACAAGTTTACATTGTTATATTTCTCTCTATGCATTCCCAAGGGAAGGTTTTTGTCTACAAACTTGACGCTGGCTTGAGATATACAATCCCAGACAAAGTCTTCTATACTAAAACTTGATGGTTTTACAATATATAATAACAATAAGGTCTATATCTATAGATTACACGAATATTATATTATAAATACCATTGAATTGTGTTAATAATATATTAAATTTAATATATTTTACAACATATAATATATTAAAAAATTCAGGGAAACCCCTAATGTAATTAAATAAATTAATCATTTTGTAAATGATATAATTAGGAACAATTTTTAAATGGCTATTGTTGATCTATTTTGTTTATAAATTTACACTTGAGAAATTTAGTTTTACATTTCACTATTCCTAATGTTTTCACATATTATGTCTATTCATCTCCGCTTAAGTTCAAATACATTTGTTTAAACTTGTTGTGGATGACACTTGATGTTAGTATTGTTTTTCAAATACTAAATCAATAATTAAGTTTAAAGAAATATGTTTAGTTTCGTATGTTGGGGGGGGGGACTGTTCACAAAAGAGGCAAGGTAAGCAATATAGTTATTTCCTCCCATTTGCAATGAAATAACTGTCAACTTATGGTTTCATAAAACAGGTGATTTTATGTTGTTGGTTCTGTGGTAGATCACCTGTTTTGTCGCATAGGTTGTGTTACTTTATTTATAATAATTGTAATTATTTAATAAAAAGTAACTAAAATAAAATTAGTTTTTGTTCATTTAAGTAGAATTTCACTTTTAAATTTTTGTTTAGATCGGTAAAAATTTCACATCATTAATTTGTGTATTTTAGATATTAAAATAGGTACATATTTGATTTACAAACTTTCATTTTATGAAGTTTATTTGACCTTATTAAATAAATCAAGTTTATTATTATAAACTTTTTTATATTTGAGTTTAGAAATAAAATCAACACGAATAGAACTGGTAACTTTGAAGATATACTAGTTTAATAACTCCTGAACCAAAAACGTGCCCAGAGCACCTTCACACTGCAAACCTCATTCGTAATAATCCCATTCTTACAATGTCACTATACAATGTCACTATACACATGGTTTAGGATATAATAGGATTAAAAACCTACTATTTTAATGGTGCGCAGGCAAAAGGGAGTGTTTGGTCCTTTATAGTATGACGGAAAACCCACAGAACGCATTTAACAGTACAACATTTTGGGATACACACTCAATGAAAATACCACAGAAGCAATAAAGTCATGAACAGAACAAGCTCAATGACCCTTGACACACACACACACACACACACACACACACACACACACACACATGCACAGACCCACCCACACACACCCATAAACACAAACACACACACCCACACACACATACACAGACTCCCCCCCCACACACACAACCCTCCCCCCCCACACACATTATATATATATATATATACACCGTATATATATATATATATATATATATATATATATATATTACATCATCTGCATAGTATTATTTAGAATGTAGCTAGGTTAAATGTGCATGCAAAGCAATTATAAGTTATTATACGCCCTGAGTTTGTACACAACTAAGCACATTCTCTAGAGTATGCCTTATTACCATCGCTGGTAACAAACCAATGGCAACGCAAGTGATAACATTTCGGCGTAACTACTTCCGCTTAAAAATAGGAAAATGACGAAAACCAAAGAGCCTCGCTTCGCTTCATTTCGTGACGACCTCATTCTGGTATTAAAACGAGCCACTCTGTCTGCCAATAGCGTCATGTTACGAGACATTTAGAATTACACCTTAATGTAGTCTGTCCGTACTCGTTTCTAAATAAAGTCTGAGCAAGTTCATTTGTTTAAAGAAATGTGTAACTTTATTTATTTATTCAAATGTTTAGGTTAAACTGATGTACATTTATTTTAAAGCAGTAAAAGGTAAGCATAAGCAACTATATGAGAAACTAATTAAAAAATATTAATCCCCTTTCTGCCAATAGCGGATTATCTTACTGAATGAAATGACGTCATACGCACAACACTGTTATTAATTCAGTGACTTCAAGATGTTTACAAGCAATTTTATTGAAAGCTAAATATTTTCCAGAAAATCGATTTTTTGGATATACTATAACTTAGGGAACTCAAAAATATACTTACAACTCCTATTATTCTCTTTGAGAATGTATAAATCTTTAAACTTTAAATATAACATTTACTTCATAATCAGTATGTTATGAAAATTGGAAATAGGTTGACAATAATATTTCAATAATCCAATAGTACTACGCTAAAAGAAAAAGTTATGTACAATATATATTATTAGGGGAATATTGTATTAGATAGGTATTGTAATAATATTTTTGATTTTGTGGTTTTATCGTTCGTTTGATTTATTTTACCACAGTTGCTAGAATTTATTGTGATCATTTTTATTAAAGTGTGGTTTGAAACTTGATTAACACATTTAGTATTGTGTAACTGTAAACTAGAGATACATGAGTTTTATTTATCGACGTAGTATTGAACATTTATATTGAATAATTTTATACAAGCACAATTTGTGACAAATCTCAGAGTTTTGAATAGGCTTTCTAAAACGTTATGAAATTGACATATTGTTTGTTTTTAATTATTATTACAATTTTTTAAAATTTCTTCTGTATGTGCTTGTTGATCAATCCTTCGTTATTTGTATAATATTTAGAGAAACTATATTATTTTTTAGGTCAAGAACGAGAGAATACGATTTCCTAGATGCTCACACGACGACAATACATATTGCTCAACTAGTGACAGCTATAACTGAACAATCTAGACGATATAGGTAAACTCGCTATAAAGGGTTACAGACAACGAGAAGTAAGTGGATAATTTTGTAAGTGGGAAATGTTTGCTTTAGATATTTACTAAACCATCTAATTATCAATATCACCTAGTGCTAATACATTGATAAAATAATTTTGATTTCGATAAATAGACTCCATGAGCGGTAAATTGGTAAAATTGTATGTAAAGTTTTGGACAATCAACTAATTTTTTTATAGTAGTGTCGATATTTTTTACATATTAATTAAACCATAAAACATTTTATTAGGTTAAATTATATTACCTTTATACATGTAAAATGTCATACATAAAAATTAGACATCTCCTACAACAACGAAAAATTTCATATTAGTTACTTTCGTAAATAAATACAGTTAATATAAATAAGTATAATATAAATAATATAACATAACCTATGTCTTAAAACAGCTTTTCTACCACATAGCCTATAACGTAAAATCAGCTGTTATTTTCAGTCAAATGGGACGAAATAACTATATTGCATACCTAACCATTTTTTTGAAAAGTTTTACTCTCATATAAAATTATAAATAACTAATTAAATTTAATTAAAAAATAATATTTGGAAAAACTGTATTAATGTCTAAAGGCTTCCACCGTTTTAAAAAAAAATTATTTGAACTTGAGAGGATTTATAACGATTATTAATTATTAATAACGATATTAAAAGTATTTATTTACAATTGAAAATTTTAACAAGTTATATATAAGTTATATATATATAGGGTTAGTGTAAAAAAATAGAAAGGATTAAAAAAGAAACAGTTGAAAATTGAGAAAAATACGTCATTTTCTTACTCTATTATTTTATTAACCAGTAAAATAAATCCATGTTTATTGATATAAGTAAAGAACAAGCCCTTTTTATTATAGGTATAGCTTTCCGTTAAAGATCCAAGTAAAACACCTTTTTCGGATGTTTACGGAACATTTCCTTACAACGAATCCAATCGTTTGGGCTTCAAGTAACATAGAAACCGGTGAATAAAATAATGGTTTGTTTTAATATTATATCTGGAATTATTTAATGCTCATGATTTTTAAGCGGCTTTTGAAGCATAATATAAGAAAGTATTTTTCAGGTGGGACTTTAAGGAGTGCAACATCCTTAGGAATTTCTACAAGAGCGTATTCGAGGGATCAGCGATTGTGTTAAAGTTACCTAGCAGCCAAATATAGTAGTAATGCAGTTTAATACCTATATTTCACTTGTTATTTAGTTGGATAGTTAGATCTTGTTTTAAGATGTATTTGTTGGATATCGTTGTTACAGATTATTTGAAATTTACTCTTCTATCTACTCATAAATGGCGTATTATTGTTTAAATTGTGTCACTACGAACGATTTTATGCAAACTTTTATTACAAACAGATTTTTCATTTCGTGTCGTAAATTAGCACCAAGTTAAAATGTAAGTCTATGGAGAAGTATTAAGTTTTCTAATATAGTGAAGCTAAATACAGTAGATTTTTGTACAAGCTTTGTATACATTTATAAATTAATGAAACTCACTAAGTCCTTAAATAAAAGTAATATAAATATGACAATTTTGTAAAATGTGAAGACGTAATTACAAATAATAAAGATAAGCAAAGTTACGTAATGGTGGGTTAGGTGCTGGACTATGTGAGCTGTATCCCTATTCCTTGGGATATTCAAATATTCCTCAAGGAAAATAAAACTATTTAAGGGTTTCAGAAAGTTTGGTTGCATTCTTACCAACTTCCTAATGACTTACAACATGAATTTCTTAAACAAAATAGCTTGAGCTCTCTCTTAATTTGTGTATACACTATGAATCCAATTGTATGTGTGTGTGTGCATGTGTATGTATGTATTTTTTATGTATGTATGTGTGTATGGATGGATGTATCTATGTATGTGTGTGTGTGTGTGTGTATGTATTACGTATATATGTATGCATCTATGTCTATATATATATATATATATATATATATATATATATGTGTGTGTGTGTGTGTGTGTGTGTGTGTGTGGTGGTTTTGGTGTCGTGTGTGTGATTGTGTATGTGCACGCGTTTTTGTGTGTCTGTAGTTTTTAATATTATCACTTAATTTTCTTGCTAATGGAAATTGTAATGCAATGAAATATCAGTTCTCTAATATTTTTATTTTTAATGCCTACGTCTATGTTTAAAAATATATTGCAAGACTCAAATACAAGAAACTATCGTTAGAGTTTATCGAACCATTTTGAAACAATGAATCTCGCGCCGGAACCAAGGCAGGACGAAGTCTGCTTGGATGTTCTACAATAGGAAAATAATTCCAAGAGAAATTTACGCCTCACTCTTTGTGAAAATCTTGTCCCATTGTTGTTTTCTGTCATTTCCGACTGACATTCAAGATACTTGTCGTGCTGATGGAGCTAAACTGATGCAAAAGTAATTTCAGTCTAAATGTAAAATAAAACTGTTGTCATTAGAACGGAAGGAAGAAAATAAAACAACTCACAAATTTAAAAATACATTTTCACAATACTTACTATTTTTACTCCTTCATAAGCCGTCATAAAACATATGTGGTATGTAATATGAGAACATTATTTTAAATATATATATATATATATATCAGTGTCTGTGTAATACCGAAAGCGAATCATTTCCCAAGAAATGTCTCCTGCCAGGAACAAGATAAGAGCTTAATTGAATGCAATTAACCGTTTGAGGGCTAAATACGGTGGGAAAACTACCGATGTCATAAGTAACCAGGGTTTTGCGCCACTGCCCTTGATAGATCTAATGATTTTTGAATGGAAATCAGCTGTTGTGAATTTTATTGTTTTTTTTTAAATATTATTTCTGGTTAATTGTATCTAATAGAGAGAGGTTTCGAATTCGTGTAAAACCATTCTCAAATGGAATGGTGTACAGTAGAAGTAATGATGAAGGTGGTTAAGTTATAATAAACGATGATGTAATTAGTTGGACAAAAGGCATTGTTTACCAAGAAATACTATTGTGATTATAGCACAAAGTATACTGGGATTTAAATCACATTATTAAAATAATATTTATACTATTAAAACCTATTTAAGAGTGAGCATTTCATTTCATTTTACTGTAATAAGTAGGATGGCTGTAAATAACCCACCTTTGCTAATTAGAGCTCCTAACTTAATTATACATAATAATTTTTATATTATTAACGTGTTTAATATTAATCTCGTTTTATATAATTATACTGAATACAATTCAATGTTATAGACCAATAATAATAAATCATCAGTTTTACAATAAAATATTTTTAATACAAAATTTAAAATTTGAGATTTACTGTTTAATTCCATAAAGTTATCTATTATTTTTATGAAAGTTAATTTTCGAAAAGTTTGTTTTCCTAATAGCATTTATAATGACCTAATATTATATTTTTAATCTGACAAAAACTATGATAGTTAAAATTAACTGTATAAGCTTTGTAAATACTGCAGCTTTGTCTTTAATAGGTTTATATCACTTCCAAAAGTACTTACTAAAACATGATTATTATTATCTCTTGTATATTATGACTAGTGCCTAATATGTTTTATTGTATAACATATATTACTTGTATAAGTTTTAAAAATGATTATTTGTATCTTGTCAGCAGTGATTCTGCATAGTAATGTTTTGAATAGATGAATAATTCTTAGTTACAAAATGTGATATAGTTTTAAATTTTCAGTAACAACTAACCTATACTACCTTTCACACACACTCATATATATATATATATATATATATATATATATATATATATATATATATATATATATATATATATATATATATATATATATATATATTAAACACACACTCAGATTATACATAATAATAATATTATTATAAGTGTATATATAAATACATACATATATATATATATATATATGTATATATATATATATATATATATACATAACTAGCTTATAAATATATGAATCAAAGCCCAAACTCCTACCTAGTTCTTGCTCCGTTATACAGGCGCATTGCTCATCCAGAATGATTACACATGCTAACATTATTTTTAAATAAATAACTGTGCACATTTTAATACATGAAACAGTTCTTTGCCATAACGATGTGCAAAGTCCCTTGATTAAACTATTAAATATTGATTTTATTTCAAATTATTACGCTTATTTAAAATTTTCTTTAATATTTGACTTCCTTGATCACGAAACCAAAAACAAAACTATTTTACAGCACAAAACTCTTGAAAATCCGCTATTTTTAAATTCAAAAACAGAGGGAAATCTGCAGTTATATTATTACGTTCGGTTTCACGATATTGTCGTGTTGTTTAAATCCGGTTAAATTTCATTAGGGAATTAGATGTACTTCCGGCGAGAGGTTATACCTGACTGATACTGCACTGTTGGACGCGACGGTTACGAACCTAGACGAAGTATCGCGACAACAGCCGAACGAATTGGCAACCCCTATTTAACGACCTTACTACTATATTATACTGTGAGGTAAAAATTTTTTTTTATAAATAACTGACTTTCCACAAAAATTATAATTTTTGTTTGTTTGTAATATTATAATAAAAGCAATATTTAACTGAAGTATGAATTAACTTCTATTTATAATGTTTTTTGTCGATTGTTTTTAAAGCTACACTATATCTATTAAATACTTTGAAGTATATCAGAACTACTCTAACTTCTCACTCTTTAATTCCCTCTGTAATTCGTCACGGTAATAATATTACCAGCACTGTCACGTGACAGGCGCCACCAGGTAAGGCCGACACCAGGCTTTCAACTACTAAGACTCTTTCCATTACTGAGAAAATATTTCAATACAATTTCTTAGAAACAGAAGACTTATAGGGACGTAAATGAAATAATGACGAAACGCATTGGACCGTATGAAAGACAACAAACAGCAGAACTAACAAAATTGATAGTAAGACAAATTCAGCAGCTTCCTTGAATAAGAAACAACTATTTAACACAAAAGAAAATTACAAACATTTTTTATAAACTAAAACATTATTAGATTTAATATACTGTATTTTTGTTGCTACTGTTACAGTTACCTCAAAGTGTTGTAATAGATTTTGTAATGTATATTATGAAAATATAGCGACATAGTGTATTTTTAATTACGAGTTTTTTATAGTCTTGAATTTTGCAGTCCATAACCTTCGGTGAAACTTAATTATTCACTTTTATATTAGTTTATAACCACCCGAACTTTAATTTGGGAAATTTATAAAAACGTACTGATACAGGTTTTCGATTACTACGTGGCGATTTTCTCAGTGTCTGAGTTTTAATAGTGTTGTGTAATAGTGGTGTGTAACAATGTTGTATAATAGTGTTGTGTAACAGTGTTGTGTAATAGTGTTGTGTAATAGTGTTGTGTAGTAGTGTTGTGTAATAGTGTTGTGTAACAGTGTTGTGTAACAGTGTTGCGTAACAATGTTGTATAATAGTGTTGTGTAATAGTGTTGTGTAATAGTGTTGTGTAGTAGTGTTGTGAAACAGTGTTATGTTATAGTGTTCTGTATTAGTGTTGTGTAGTAATGTTATGGAATAGTGTTGTGTAATAGTGCTGTGTAATAGTGTTGTGTAATAGTGTTGTGTAGTAGTGTTGTGTATTAGTGTTGTGTATTAGTGTTGTTGAGATTTCAACCGACATAAATCACCTAAATACATTAATAATTACATACTTACCTATTTAACCATCGACGTGATATCTTTAACCATAATTACAGTTGATTTCACGACTTCCGTAATTCGTCTTTCTCTCGAATTCGTCACCCCTCTGTCCCGAACGTGACGAATTAGAGAGGTTATACTGTCAAAACGTACACTCAAATATCTTATTTACACAAAGGTTCTCACAGGAACTTTTTATGTAGATAACGGTTATTTACCCTCACAGAGTAACCTCTGTATACCGCTTTGTTGGAGCCATACAATGAAGTTTTTCATACTGTTAAAACGAGGATATTACGTACCTTCAAGCATGTGACCCACTCTGTCGTGTGTGTGTGTGTGTGTGTGTGTGTGTGTGTGTGTGTGTGTGTGTGTGTGTGTGTGTGTGTGTGTGTGTGTGTGTGTGTGTGTGTGTGTGGGTATGTGTGTGAGTTTGTGTGTGTGTGTGTTTGTGTGCAAGTGTGTGTGAATGTGTTTGTGTGTGTGTGTGTGTATGTGTGTGTGTGTGTGTGTGTGTGTGTGAGAGAGAGAGAGAGAAAATGTGTGTATGTGTTTGTGTGTGTGTGTGTGTGTGTGTGTGTGTGTATGTGTGTGTGTGTGTGTGTATGTGTGTGTGTGTGTGTGTGTGTGTGTGTGTGTGTGTGTGTGTGTGTGTGTGTGTGTGTGTGTGTGTGTGTGTGTGTGTTAGTGGGTTTGTGTGTGTGTAAGTGTGTGTGTG
>JBAIZL010000135.1:172500-202500 GCA_036971475.1 Prosapia bicincta
TGTCATTAGGTAATAAGGAAGAAATACCAGTGTTAGCTGGTGACTGCGGAAACACCACTGATCGATCGGAATGTCTCCCAGCAAACACATCTCAGAAAATCTTATTTACTTACAAGACTAAGGGACAAAGGTAAATACTTTAATTATTTTAAATTCTTGTATATATTTTAAATATGTACACCTATCATAAGACTCCTACGGCGGTGTGTATCAGTTGGGTATGTGTAATCTGTTCTTAGCTTTGTTTTTATCAGTGAGAGCTAATTGGAAAATTTTGAACAAGATATTTCCTCAGAAGACATATCTCCAAAGACATGTTCTCCGATAAATGTCTTACATAGTGATATATAAAGATTTATGATTTATTATGTCTCATATGTTATTAAACTCGTTATGTTTACAATACTTCATATTCACTTTTTAGTGCATTGAAAGCAGCATATAATTTTACTTTTCCGATAGTGACATATCTTCAATGCAATGAACTTTTCAACTGAAAACATTATTTTCGTGAGGAATATATTACCCTACATATTGTACATAAGACAGGCGGGAAATAGGTTTGTGCGTTCCTGGAAGTTATGGACAATACCTGAACCTGTCATTACTTCGGACGAGGGCAATATTTATGCGTTCCTGGAAGTTAGTGACAATACCTGAACCTGGCATTACTTCGGACGAGGGCAATGTTTGTGCGTTCCTGGAAGTTAGAAGCAATACTTGAACCTGGCATTACTTCGGACGAGGGCAATGTTTGTGCGTTCCTGGAAGTTAGGGGCAATACTTGAACCTGGCATTACTTCGGACGAGGGCAATGTTTGTGCGTTCCTGGAAGTTAGGGGCAATACCTGAACCTGACATTACTTCGGACGAGGGCAATGTTTGTGCGTTCCTGGAAGTTAGGGACAATACCTGAACCTGACATTACTTCGGACGAGGGCAATGTTTGTGCGTTCCTGGAAGTTAGGGGCAATACTTGAACCTGGCATTACTTCGGACGAGGGCAATGTTTGTGCGTTCCTGGAAGTTAGGGACAATACCTGAAATTGACATTACTTCGGACGAGGGCAATGTTTGTGCGTTCCTGGAAGTTAGGGGCAATACCTGAACCTGTCATTACTTCGGACGAGGGCAATGTTTGTGCGTTCCTGGAAGTTAGGGGCAATACCTGAACCTGTCATAACTTCGGACAAGGGCAATGTTTGTGCGTTCCTGGAAGTTAGGGGCAATACCTGAACCTGTCATTACTTCGGACGAGGGCAATGTTTGTGCGTTCCTGGAAGTTAGGGGCAATACCTGAACCTGGCATTACTTTGGACAAGGGCAATGTTTGTGCGTTCCTGGAAGTTAGGGGCAATACTTGAACCTGGCATTACGTCGGACGAGGGCAATGTTTGTGCGTTCCTGGAAGTTAGGGGCAATACCTGAACCTGGCATTACTTCGGACGAGGGCAATGTTTGTGCGTTCCTGGAAGTTAGGGACAATACCTGAACTTGTCATTACTTCGGACAAGGGCAATGTGTGAGCGTTCCTGGAAGTTAGGGGCAATACCTGAACCTGGCATTACTTCGGACGAGGGCAATGTTTGTGCGTTCCTGGAAGTTAGGGGCAATACCTGAACCTGACATTACTTCGGACGAGGGCAATGTTTGTGCGTTCCTGGAAGTCAGGTGCAATACCTGAACCTGGCATTACTTCGGACAAGGGCAATGTTTGTGCGTTCCTGGAAGTTAGTTGGCAATACCTGAACCTGGCATTACTTCGGACAAGGGCAATGTTTGTGCGTTCCTGGAAGTTAGGGACAATACCTGAACTTGTCATTACTTCGGACAAGGGCAATGTTTGTGCGTTCCTGGAAGTTAGGGGCAATACCTGAACCTGGCATTACTTCGGACGAGGGCAATGTTTGTGCGTTCCTGGAAGTTAGGGACAATACCTGAACTTGTCATTACTTCGGACAAGGGCAATGTGTGAGCGTTCCTGGAAGTTAGGGGCAATACCTGAACCTGGCATTACTTCGGACGAGGGCAATGTTTGTGCGTTCCTGGAAGTTAGGGGCAATACCTGAACCTGACATTACTTCGGACGAGGGCAATGTTTGTGCGTTCCTGGAAGTTAGGGGCAATACCTGAACCTGGCATTACTTTGGACAAGGGCAATGTTTGTGCGTTCCTGGAAGTTAGGGGCAATACTTGAACCTGGCATTACGTCGGACGAGGGCAATGTTTGTGCGTTCCTGGAAGTTAGGGGCAATACCTGAACCTGGCATTACTTCGGACGAGGGCAATGTTTGTGCGTTCCTGGAAGTTAGGGACAATAACTGAACTTGTCATTACTTCGGACAAGGGCAATGTGTGAGCGTTCCTGGAAGTTAGGGGCAATACCTGAACCTGGCATTACTTCGGACGAGGGCAATGTTTGTGCGTTCCTGGAAGTTAGGGGCAATACCTGAACCTGACATTACTTCGGACGAGGGCAATGTTTGTGCGTTCCTGGAAGTCAGGTGCAATACCTGAACCTGGCATTACTTCGGACAAGGGCAATGTTTGTGCGTTCCTGGAAGTTAGTTGGCAATACCTGAACCTGGCATTACTTCGGACAAGGGCAATGTTTGTGCGTTCCTGGAAGTTAGGGACAATACCTGAACTTGTCATTACTTCGGACAAGGGCAATGTTTGTGCGTTCCTGGAAGTTAGGGGCAATACCAGAACCTGACATTACGTAGGACGAGGGCAATGTGTGAGCGTTCCTGAAAGTTAGGGACAATACCTGAACTTGTCATTACTTCGGACAAGGGCAATGTTTGTGCGTTCCTGGAAGTTAGGGACAATACCTGAACCTGACACTACGTAGGACGAGGGCAATGTGTGAGCGTTCCTGAAAGTTAGGGACAATACCTGAACTTGTCATTACTTCGGACAAGGGCAATGTTTGTGCGTTCCTGGAAGTTAGGGACAATACCTGAACCTGACACTACGTAGGACGAGGGCAATGTGTGAGCGTTCCTGGAAGTTAGGGACAATACCTGAACTTGTCATTACTTCGGACAAGGGCAATGTTTGTGCGTTCCTGGAAGTTAGGGACAATACCTGAACTTGTCATTACTTCGGACAAGGGCAATGTTTGTGCGTTCCTGGAAGTTAGGGACAATACCTGAACCTGACACTACGTAGGACGAGGGCAATGTGTGAGCGTTCCTGGAAGTTAGGGGCAATACCTGAACCTGGCATTACTTCGGACGAGGGCAATGTTTGTGCGTTCCTGGAAGTTAGGGGCAATACCTGAACCTGGCTTTACTTCGGACGAGGGCAATATTTGTGGAAGTGTTTACGCAGCTACAAACAGTGTGAAACCTTTTTATTGTGAGATTCTCGCAAATAATGTAATTAGCGAAATTGAAATTTTGCGTGTTTTTATTTTCGCGAATTATAAAAATTAACGACTGTTGAGATATTACTTTACAAATATTTTTTTTATTTTAATTTCGGGGAATTTTGATATATCCAAACCTATTGTAGATTTGCCTATATTTATTTTCACGTCGCTATATTTATATTCTTCACATTTTGTCTAACAATATAACATTTCTTTGTTGTTTATTAGCAGGTTTTTCAATTTACGTCGTCACGTGAAAATATTATCAAACTATCACACCATATTCACTTTGTAATTATTCCAGTAGTAATTTTCATGTACAGATAGAAAAGTAATAGCTTTGTATTTTTAAATTCTATCTCTTGTAACGGACTGGCCCTTTTTACCTGGGTGAGTTATTACTTTTTATTTGAAATGTGTTATTATTAATTGCTTATCACCAACATAATTAATTTTACTTACCAGGGATCTAGTTCTAACGTCATAGCTCAGGCAGATACTGTCTGTCTATGACGGTCTTCTAATCTTCAAAGGTAGAACTAGGTTACTTGTGAAATAAGAATTGAAAGTTTTAAAATACAAAGTTAAACAACTTATTAATCAATGACAAATTACAAAAGAACAAATGACACCAATGTGTCGAGTAATTAACCTTTAATTACGACAAACTATTTCATACATATTTTAATTACTTTTAAACTTTTCAAATTTTTATATATCGAGAAGGTAGTAACTTAAGTTTCCAAATTTAATTTTAGAAATGAATGATCGAAGGACAATTTCTACCGTTCATGTGTTAACCGTTTATCATTTAAAATTCAAGTTAGTTAACATTAAAACACATTTTCTTTATTATTATCTAAAACGTACCTGGTTGTGCACATTACTTGCAAAACACTATAACATATCCCATTAAACACTGCACATGGCTTTTGTACACTTAACACCTAACACATCGCTCTTGCAATCAGCACTCTTAAATAAAAATTATATAAACTTTTACTTATTTGAAACACATAAATAATCGCTTCTGACTTCTTCTTTTGTTGCGTTAATAAAATTTGGTACCGGCCTTGACATCTTAAATTTTGAATACTGGAAGCTTATAAATTTCTAAGTTATGCCCGAAAGTGCCATCTCGTCCGTCTCGTTCGAAGACTTTTGGAGAAGTGGGGTCGTTGCAAGGACGCGCTAACTGCAATTTTCAAACAAACTCCCACCCTTATTTATGTATATGAATATTCTGATTGGCTCACAAGTATCGTCTCATGCTTACGTCACATGGCGTGATGTGGTTAATTACCTTAAGTTACTAACTCGTACGATATTTTTCAATTTCGCCCGCTAGTAGCGCTTACTACCTACGCTAGATTCACAATGTGCACCAAGAAAATAAAAATTTTCTTTTATATTGGGACGATATAATTATTAAATAAAAATTAAATATATAAATGAATTTATATGTAACACCTTATTTTTAGGAGTGTTACACTCTATATAGATTATCGATTATAATATATTTTTTTGAAAACCTTTCCTCAATATTTAATCGAATCTACCTTCAGAAATCATCCGATAATGTAAATGTAACGCTTTTTGAAATTCATGTTTGACGGACTAGTTTGCCCCAGATGACACACTAGAAACAGAATTATAAATTAGTCAGTACAAATTTGATTCTTTTTTTGTTTTGCAGTTCTTTCTACTAGTTCACTCTCTACCTAAATATATTTGTATATCTTGTTCAAAACTTCACTCGTTAAGAAATTATTTTTATTCATCCTTCATGGATGAATACATTATTTAAACTTGTAGTGCATGGCTAATTCTGTTTTTTTTTCAAATATTATTCAATATTTTTATTTAATTAATTATTTTTAGATTTAAATGGGAGACAAAAATTTCACAAAAGAGGCAAGGTATGTAATACAGATATTTCGTATCTTTTGACTTATAATAAGTAATAACATATGGTTTCATAAATCAGCTGATTTTATGTTATAGACTGTGTGGTAGAACAGCTGTTTCAAAGCATAGGTGATGGTGCTTTATTTATATTATTTGTAACTATTTAATAAAAGTAACTGAAATCAATGTTTCTTCTTTGACCTAAGTGAGAGAGTTGGCTTCATAATACTTTTCTTTATAGTACTTGTTTTTTATAAAAGTACATGCATAAATATGTTTGGTTCCAATTCAAATTGCTAGTCGTCAACTTAAACATACATCCCAGGAAGCATACAATTGTATTCTGCGAGTCCCGTACTCGTTCATGAGTTATAAACAATGTTTTAAACGAAAATAATGTTTAATTATAAATTACTGTTATAATATTCAGAAAGCGCCTAACTTATGCCTTAGTAGGCGCATTAATAACGCAATAATTAACTGTTACATTAATGACGTAAATACCTCGTAATAACTTAAAATTTTAGCACGTATTATTAGTTGCAACAATGCAATAAACAGGTATTATAAACAAACATTTTGTAAGACACAATTCCTACTTTAGTCAACAAAAAATATTTTTTATTGTAGTTAATTTGTATAAAATAATTACAATAATTATAAAATAACACAACCTATGTAATAAAACCCTTGTTTTGCCTTATATCCTACATCATAAAATCAGCTGTTTAATGAAATCATATGTTAGTAGTTATTTTGTGTTAGATGGGAAGAAATAACTATATTGCATACATTCTCCTTTTTGTATAATGTTTGTCCCCAACATAAAAAAATAAAATAATTTAAACTTATTTCATTAAATATTTTTAAAAATTTATGGAAATCCACTATAATCCGTCACAAGTTTAAAAAAATGTATTTGAACTTGATTAAATGATCAAAAAGTATTTTAGGAAATTTGAACATGATATATATATATATATATATATATATATATATATATATATACATTTTTCTGCAATATTGGTGAGTGTATGTATGTGTGTGTGTATGTATGTATGTATGCGTGCGTGCTTATGTGTGTGTGTGTGTGTGTGTGTGTGTGTGTGTGTGTGTGTGTATGTGTGCGTGCCTGTGTGTAAGTGTGTGCGCGCGCTGTTTGTTCTGTTCATTCTTTCACTCTTCACTGCATTACACTCTTATATATACCCAAATTTACTGCCCTCTATGAAAATATTCACTTCACTCTAAAGAATTAGAAAGCAAAATACCTCAAATCACAGATTCCTTCCCTATTCAGGTTGAGAAAGAACACAAATTCTTTGTGTTGATGAAGCTTTAACTACTGCGAAACATTGCAACGTGATTTGAATACGAAACGCCTCATTTTCCTCATTATCTCGAAATCCAACTTTCTGACCCTTGAATGTAACTTTAAAAGTTTTAATGACTACGGGAATAAAAGAGTTGTAAACAAATGTTGTTGTATGATGTTTCTAACTGCTCGTCACTATGCTCTAACAATTAGGAGTAGACAATTAGACTCATAATTTGCAACGTATTAAGAGCACAAACTTCTATTAATAATCTTAACAATTGAGTACATTTTTTCTATTTCTATCTAAATGTTTATTCCTCATAAAATAAACTACATTGTTTCGTATTTATACTTGAGAAAACTCTCGAATGTAAAATCCTAAGGTAAAATCATACAATTTCTATCCGAACTACTGAAATATTTTGGTATGAAGTAGAACTACATCTTTTCCCTCCTGAAAAGTAATTAATTACACATTTTCATACGATGCGGCAAAAATAACTAACCAATACAGTTCATTAAACTTTGCTGCTTTCTTTTCGATTTTCTCCAATAAGTAAATAACATCCAATAACTATTTTATGATTCCCAAATGTTTTCTTCTTATTCATATTATTATTTATTATAATAGCTTTATTATAAAATATGGCGTTTGTAAATTGAATTCATTTCCACAGGAAATTATATGAAAAATAAAATTTTTTGAACTAATTACGCATGCAACTAGAATATAATAAATCACTAAACCTAATTTATAATAATGATTGGCTATTGATTAGGCATAAGGTTTCTTCATCTCATGTTTTGTATTAGACTTAATAATCGGTCGATGTTAAAATAAAACTTATCGTATATATATATATAAGGTTATAAACACCTTACGACTGAGAATGTACTTTATATAAAAAGATATACCATATATATTCTAAGATAAACTAAACTGAAATTTACTTCCAAATAAGATATGTACGGAGCTTAAGCCTTTGGTATTGCTATCAATGTAGGTAAAGAAATGCTCAAGCCTTTGGGTAAGTATACTCTAGTTCGCAAACTGTTTATTAAAATTTTAAATGTATGGAAACATATATGTGTATATATTAGTCCCTAAATAGGCTGGAAAATAAGAGCAATTAATTTACAGTTCTCGAAAGACGACTCGAAAATATATGAAATAAGATTCTGGTTTAAATAATTTAAAGTGTAAATTATATACATGTAAGTGTGTGTGGTTTTGTGTGTGTTTATTTGCCTGTTGTGTAGGTATATCTCTTGCTTCCAAGTATTTTAGATGTATATTATATTAGCTGCAGGAAATAGTGGTCCTTTGTCTTTCATTACGCAAGCCCTATATAGCTTCGGAGCTAATGCGTTTGCATTCATGAATAAAAAACGAATTGGAAGCTGGAAGTCTTAGAATACTAAATTACTTTCTCTCTCTCTCTCTCTCTCTCTCTCTCTCTCTCTCTGACGTCTCTAGTTTCACATTACGTAAGGAAATACCGCGTCCGTTTAACCATCGTTTGTTGGTATTTTGGAAACATATAATTTCGTAAAATTTTGTTTCACTAGCGAAAATCCAATTTTGGTTATCATCGCCAATTGATGGCAAAGACAAAAAAACAAATATTTGAGATAAAACGGAAAAAAAAGTTTAATGAAATACAAATTTCAAAATATAGTCAATAGATATAAAACAAACATAACCAAAATACAAAACATATAAAAAATAAATATATTTCAATAAGAAACTATATAAAAATAGTTTATGAAATTTAACAATAAAGATGTAACAATAATTATACAACTAAAACTTACAATAAAAAATATAAAACAATAAATACCAAAATAACAACAACGAGCAATATAACAATTAATAAATCATAAGAATAAATAATATATAACACTTAGTAACAATAAATAAATATTAATAGCACTACAAGAAGAACATATAATATACTACATTTAAATAATTTAAAAAAACTGTACCCAAAACTCAAACACACGAAGAAATGTATAGATAAATATAAAATATAAAATATAAATATATGTTAAGGGTTGTCCCTTAACACTACCTTTAAACAGCCTTCCACATTTAAAACGGCACAAACATTGGTTAAACCAACAAAATCCATCAAAATATGTTTTATAGTGAAGATATCACCACAGTACTGACATATTGGTGTAGCTTCACAACGCATCAGATATCTATGAGTTGCAAAAGAGAGGGCAACGCGAAGGCGTGTAACCACTACTTCCTCCCTACGTTTTGAACGGATAGAAGACCTCCATGGACGGACGGTATCTTTAATTTCCCTCAGCTTATTCTGAATCACGGTGCCACTCGTCATTCCAAGCAGCGAGCAATAAATGTTTCGCAAAACACACAAAATCAGATGCCATAACTCGTTGAATAATAGACTCCAAACTTGTAGCATTCTTCGCCACTTCATCCACTTTTGTGTTTCCGACTATGCCGCAGTGACCAGGAACCAACAGAATGTTACCCCCACAACCCCAAAATGAATTCAGCACACAAAAAGTCCTCAACTAAAGGGTTGACAGAGAAAACATCCTGGAGAGCACTTTTAGAGTCAGGACACAAAAGGTAGTGGGAAGATCCAGATTGAATGACGGTTAATGCTTTTAAAATGGCAAATAGTTCTGCCGTTAAAACACTATAAGCTTAGAGCAATCCGTACTTGTTACTACATCCCGAAGCATAAAACGCACACCCAAAACCATTGTCCCGTTTAGATCCATCAGTGAAATAATTTCACTGTGTTGATGATTTTATGTTTTTTTTTGCACTCACCCCTAGTCTTTTATGTAACCAATCATTGGTGACGAAAAATCTGATACTGAAAATATCACCCTTCCAAAGACCATAAAATTTAAAGTGGACGGAAAATGAATGTTACCAACTATATAAATATGCACCTGAACTAGACCAGCTATCTTCTGGAGGTTGGTTCTATCTTTATGTACTCGTTATTATTTAATCTTGATAAATATAGAATAACATCATAATTTATTTATAGGATGTGTATAAAATATATAAATATTCTTTTTATTTTATATGCTCGTCAAATTACAGGAGCTTTATGTTTAATCATGTTAGTCTAAATTGGGTTTGACATGGTTGATTGCTTCAAGTTAAATGTTTAGATGAAATATTCTAATAAATAACAATAACCTATTTTTGTAGCATTGCTAAACCAAGTTTATTTAAATTTAATTAACTTTTACAGTTTTGGTTTCCTAAGGTGAGTTTTTGGTTATTGCTATTAGCGTTCGGCTTTCACTAATTTTTACTTTATTTCCAAAAATGAATAAGCAATTTAACAAAAAGTTATACAATTTTATATAGTGTATCATAAATATAAAACTTAGGAATCTACAGAAAAGAGTTTATATTTCTGTCCGGATTTATTTCTCGTGAGAGGCTATATTATTCGATTTAAGAAGATCACACAACCAATGTTTTTTATTAAATAAGTGTGAATCAATTTAATTTTATATTACTTACATTGCGTATTTTGATTTCTAGACAAACCCGCCAAACAGAATGCAAGTTAATGTAATATTTTCCTTTCCTATAATCGAACAAAAATTTTATAGTAATACTATTTACTTAATTTCTATTCTTCTTTGAACATTTTTCTCATAATAATTTGAATCTATAATTTTCTTCAAGGCAATCAAACATTTTAATGCTAATTACATTTTTTTAAAATCTTAAACCCAACATTTATCTCTAATGCTTTTACCCGACATTTATATTTTAAATAAGATAGTTATTTATAGTGATAAACATAGACACCCTTTTTAAAAATACATTTTTACTATCTTTCCGCAACTAGATTGACTATCTTATAAACTCCGATATCAAAGCAATATAAATATCAAGTGTATAATAAATTATTGACACGTGGTTATTTCATAGATAATTTCTCTAGATTTGAACACAGTGTAAAGTTAACTTATTATATAAAACTGACACGTAAATAGCCAATTTATAGGTTGCCGATATTCGTCGCAAATTAAGATTTTGGTCTTGCACTCATTGGAATTGATTTTTACTCTCAGCGTTAACGTCTACCAATGATGTCAAGGTAATGATCGAATATTACTGGAAAAGTTTCACACTAATTTAACAACGTCGTCAAAGAGGAATATCATTAAACAGCAATGTGTGCGTGTGTTATTAATTTATAAAGTTGTGTTGGACATTTTAATTTCATTTCACCCCCTAACAAAGCCTACCAGAGAACAAGCAAACAGGGTTTATTTTAGGAAGCTCTGTTTACAAAATACCACGACGTGAGTAGAATATAAAGCGACGCATTTGCCTTTATAATCGAGTCTTCTGAAACTATATCTCGGCTTATTAAATGCAACTTTCGTAATACCCTAAACGAAGCTCTGGAGGAGATAATAAATAAATATATTGTGTGCAACTAAGTGAAAAGTGGTTTAATGGAGTCAGATTGAATTATATTTAGCAAAGTTAATTTTAAAAAATTGTTCTCAAGAGATTATTTAACTACTAGCCCCCGCTAGTAATTACTAGCACACAAACACTCACATATACATACACACACACACACACACACACACACACAAGCACACACACACACACACAACATACAAACACACACACTCACACACACACCACACACAGAAAGACCAGACATTTATGAAAAACTCATGCAGAAAGACACACAGACACACACACACACACACACACACACAAACAGACATAAGCCCACACACTCTCACGCACACACGCACAAACACACACACACACAACACACCCACACACACACACACACACACACACACACACACACACACACAACACACATAAAGACCAGACATTTATGAAAAACTCATACAGAGACACACACACAAAACAGACATAAACTCATAACTACTCTCACACACACACACACACACAACACACACACACAATACACACACACACACAAAACAACACACACTCACGTACGCACACACACTCACACACACAAACACACACACACACAGAAAACCAGTCATTTATGCATGTATATATATATATATATATATATATATATATATATATATATATATATATTCTTGATATTTAACATTATCCATTGTTTTTCCGTTGCACTGACTTTATGAAGTTAATATATTACTATGTGAGTAATTTTATCCACCATTAAGTGCAATAATTTTACCTTGAGTGATGAGGTACCTTTCGGTCGTTGACCATTGTCGAATCACTCAAGAGTGATTCGACAATGGTCAACGACCGAAAGGTACATATATATATATATATATATATATATATATATATATATATATATATATATATATGTATATATATATATATATATATATATATATATGAGTTGCTATATATCTCAACAAGTTTGCCCCAGGTATAACATACTAGTACATCTACTGTGTAGGAAATGTTTCCAGTCTTGTGGAGCTTTCAGTCTAAACCGAGAATGAAGTAAGTAGGAGATACAGGAAATATTAAATTCCTTTCAACAGTGAACATGCACAGTGACATGCTTTATCAGATACATTTTTGTCCAATACTCCACGAGACTAAAATCTGTAAAATGATAGCACCTTTTTCCAAATAATTTCACAATACATGTTTCCGGCGCTGCTCCATTTCCTTAATATCTATATGTTACTTAGTAAAGCGGTGATTTTTAATGATTATCAATGGTTAACTAATCCATTCAAAGGTTGTAGGAACGGACTTCATGCCAACAAATTGGTTTGTTTTATTCCCTGTGTAAAGACTAGAGATATCTTAATAATTCCATGATGTAGAATGGTATAAGATTCACACGCAAACGTTTTCTATACACACAAAAATATACACTAGTAATTAATTGTACAAATATTAAAAATATTTAAAATCTGATATTCAATTATAATTAGGATCAGCATCTTTTACATGGAAATCTTATATATTTACTATTTGCAGAAGTTTTTATAAAAAATTTCAAGAAATTTTAAAATTTGTAATATTGTATAACATAAATAAATGAAGCCTCTTAACCACAAATAACTTTTGTTTAAAGCCTTATGTACATTTCAATTGCATAGCAATCATCCTCAGAGGTAATCTACAATGGAAATACCGTATTTCCATTGTAAATTACTTCTGAGGATGATCACTATGCAATCGAAATGTACATAAGGCTTTAAATATAAGAAGAAAGTTGTTTGTGGTTGAGAGGTTTCATTTATTTATGTTAAATATTACGCCACAGTTGTTTTATACAGTTGTAATATTGTATTGTATGCATTTTATATTTCATGTATGTGGAGAGTTCGAATCCTTAACAATGATAATAGCATGCATTAGATGCATCGAAGTGGCTGCTCAGTAACTCCGTGGTTACCAAGCGGTAGTGGTTTGTGATCATGAATAAAAAACCAATCGATTACTCCCCGCTTAATAACAATCAATTATTATACTATTTTACCTAAATGTTGCTTCTTTCTACATTAGGAATAATTTAAATAGAAACTTTGATGTATTTCCTAAAGAAGTCTAAGATGTTGTTACACAGAGGTTAGCCAACTCTATTCCATAATCAAATAATAATCCCTTACATGTACTAAGTTTATATTTATTAAACAACGTTTTTTTAGGATTTTAAAAATAGAAATTATTTTATAATTCATTTTATATAATTTTAATTTTATTATTAAATAAACATGACAACAATGAGACTCTTTACAGTGAGCATAACTAGGAATATTTCGTGTGCATCATTTTATATAAATGATAATAGTAACCCACAAACTCCCAAACATTATAAAATATTCTATATAAAACCCTTTTTCCGATATATGTGAACAGTCTGTGATATTGAGAGATTAAATGAACGCTTTTATACGAAAACTTGTTTGTTTTATGAACCTACGTCTTATATTAATTTAAACAGTAGTTTGAAAATGTTTCTATTATATATATTTACAGGTTCCCTAAATGCGATATTTTCAGAATTTATTTCCCGAGGGAGATTTTCTCCCTTTTAGAATGACTTATCCTCACTACCTTAAAATAAAGTATAAAATTTAACAAGTAATATAAAAAAAGAATTTTTAAAAGTCAATTCCTACAAAAATCGATAAAAAAGTTTATATATTACTGTTTTTTTTAAATTTTAGAATTACAGTTAATATGAATATATATAAATATATATATATATATATATATATATATATATATATATATATATATATATATATTACGATATTAAGTGGCAAAATGAAAAGTGAATTTTTTTGCATTTTTTCCATTTTTCTCTTTTTACAATAAATGATTTTTGTCCATGATTTTTCTTTATCAATATTTATTTTCTTTCTTTTGTCCTTTTTAATTTAAAAAGCTGATTGTGGTCTATACCTTCTCTTTCTATCCACTCCATTTAATGGTTCACAATTGCAAAGAACATTTTTCTTGTAACTACAAATATCACATATTTAAGGAAGTTTTAGCTCAGGCAAAGTTAGCCCAGTAGTAAAAGTGCAGATCTTCAAGCATGTAGATCCACAGTTTGAATGTGTCCAGGATATCAAATTTTTAAATTTAAATTATTGAATAAATATTTGAAAAACTGTATTAACATCAATTGTCATCCATTATAGCTTTTAAAAAAATATTTATACTTGACTGGATGAATATAAATGTATTTTATTAGCGATTGAAAATTTGTACAAGATATATTTATCAGGAGAGTGTGAAATAATATAAGGGATTTAAAAACAAGTGTAACAAAAACAATATAGTTTGGAACTGAGTATAAAACCCACGACGAATGGTATCCGAACCATGAGCCCGTGTTGAACTGCAATGCAATATGGCGAAACTCTCGCCTAATTAAGATTCCATAAATGCCTTCGTATTTGGATTACGATCCAATTAATTCCGTACAATGTTGGTATACTGCAGGTTCCATTCGAATTCAAATACATTTTAAAATTAGTCCTGTATTAGGTGTTTTATATTTGATAGATGAAATGTAATATATGTTTAAATTACTATAATCTCTGAAAGAAGAGTATTCAGGTTTTATGTAATAAAACTAAATTCTTTGATTTATATAAATAATTTAACAATATTTCGCTGTGAAGCTGCTCATTTATATTTGAACAAAATTATTTTTCTATGTACTTATTTTTCAAAAAATAATTATCTTAAAAAATTACTTAAACTCAACCATTTACATTAAATAGCTGTAAGAAATTTATTATTTTATTATTAATAAAATACATAGTGTTTCTACAGTAATTATTAGAACGTCAAGAATAAATTTATGACTATAATGCATTAATATTAAATATAGGATTTCTAATGTAATATATATATTACACGGTTGCTTCCGGATCTATTTATATAAAATGGGAAGGGTAAACAATCCAAATTGCTCCCATTGTGGTGAAGGGTCACCCGATAACCCCGAACACACCTTCTTTGTGTGCAGAAGATGGCAATCGGAGAGAACAACGCTGGAAAGTAACGTCGGGCCAATAGACCCGGACAACATTGTGGGCAAGATGCTGTGGAGCGCATCCAACTGGATAGAGATAGCGACATATATCGAGATTATACTGCGGAGTAAAATGAGACAAGAAGATGGTCGAGGTCAAGAACAGTGACCAGCCCAAATACATTCAGTTTTAGAAATAGAAACCACTGGGGTTAATAAAGGGCCTTCTGACCAGGAAGAATGCTAATACAGTAATACCCTGGTCAGATCTACAAAGGGCCGGAAAGGAGGAAGGGTTTAGTGGGTATTCGCCAGGAGTCCCACACACCAGGTCTGTCAGGGCAGACTTGTTGGCGAGTAAATGCATTCCAACCTCCAAAGAAAAAAAAATGTAAAATATATATATATATATATATATATATATATATATATATATATATATATATATATAAGTCTATTTTCTACCCCTCGATCAACTGGTCACATTTTAAACAATCCCAATATAAATCTTACAAACTGTTTTCACTCTTTTCCATCCAAATGGAGGAAATGAGTGAAAAATATTCATTTTTTAATAATTCGTAATAAATCTTCCACAACGTATATTCCTGTCAGAACAAATAGCACAATCTTATCAGTTACTTTACAAACGTCTTTTAATAAAATATGCTTTGAAGCTGTTTAAAGTTGCTCGCCTTTTCTCATCTGTAATGGTAAGCATTGTTTCATACGAATGATTATTATAACGGATTCCTCGAAGGCTTTTGTTTTTAATCCAAGAACGCTCAGTACCTTGATGTTATAAGCTTTCTTCGATCCGAACAATTATATTACAGAAGGTTTCATCCAACTATTTCACAACGAAAATTAGGTTCTTAAACTTTATTTATTTAATGTCTGTTATAAACTAAGTGTTTCTATTTAATGACAGGTCAAGACAGTATGATAAAACATTATATCGTTATTACTAAACACAATAAAAAATGTAGATGAAATGTCCATGAATTACATGAACATGAAATTGACTGACATAAAATTGATATTTTAAATACGGAAAGAGATTGGAAAAAGAGGAATTCTGCTGAAATGTGGTATATAAAACACACACACACACACCCACACACCCACATACACACACACACACACACACACACACACACATATATATATATATACATATATATATATTAAAAACACATATTTACTACCATAGGAAATCAATGAAAATGTAGGTATGTACATTTAGAAAGTAGTGCAACAAACAGGACAACTAAATCATTGTAATTCTTATACAGTTACTTGGTTTATTAGAGGGGAGTTTATATAAAAACAAAACCAATACTCGATGTATGTGCCACAGATAAAAGAGAGTTGACGAATAAAAATGTAGTGGGTAATAAATAATAGATTACTACTATCTACTAATTGAAATTCTAATTAAATAATCTCTTATGCATTCAAATTTGACATTTTATAATCTACAGCGGGATTCTAAAGCAATAATAAACTTTTGAAGGCATTACTACTGAACGTGCTATGTTTTTGGGAGACTTGTAATAAAAACAATAATAATAAATAATAAGATTGCCGGATCAATTTAGTTGCGAGTCGCCTATATTATTAAAACGAAACGAATATAGGTTTCTCCAGTAGAAATAATTGTTTAAAAATTGAATGAATAATATCCTTATATACGGGCAAAGTTTGCATATCCTAATTTATCGGTTACATTTATATTGGCAATATTATATCCTGAATAATTACCCTAAGCCGGATGTTTGGGGCATTCAGGAAATTGTAACTCGCGGATGTAACGGTAATTATATGTTACTATAGGTTACGCCACTGGTGTATGATAATGCAAACCGTAATAGATACTGGAAGTGATGAACGTTTATACATCCTGACTCAAGTCCCACCACGAATTTAGATACGGTGTCAGATTATATGAAATAACTAGGTTAATATTGGTAAAAGTGACGAACACTCTTTTCTCGTCGACTTCTTTTTATTCTTGCATAAGTTACCTAAAAATACATTGAACACAAGAAACATTTCATTTTCAGTTATAACCTCAAATATTGGTTTAATATTGGAAAAACACCAACATAACTTATTTTGCAACATGACTCTATTATATACTACCATCACTTATAATGTACTTACACCACTTATATTTTAGGAAATTACACTGACGCAAAAATGTATGTTTTCAGGTGTCACTATAAACGTTTTCACTTCATTAACGACGTCTCTGATTTATTCGGTTATAGCTTACGTTTTTTAGAAAACCCTGTCCTATACCAGCATATAGTTCTTTGAAATGACGCTATTAATCTGACGGCAATTAAATTGACGCCAAAGTGTATGTTTTCAGGTCTCACTGTAGAACTTTTCACTTAAAAAATGACGTTCTTATTTTTTATCCCAATTAAGCTCATGTTTTATAGAAAACCCTGTCCTATACAAGCATAAAGTTCTTTGAATTCCTAAAATAGATGCCTAATAATGCAGTATAACATAATATAATTACTTGATAAAGGGGGGATTTAACAGTGAGGTTATATTTCCAAACTTATTAAATTGTAGACTGTACCCTCTATTATGGATTGTAACACTTTATATGTTATGAGAGAATACACTTTGTGGTAACACTAGGGTAAAGGAAGGAACTGTGTCGGCTACTGAATCCGTCTCAAAGTATAAATATAAATAGACTTGCCCATGTTCAATATAAAATTATAGCAATTTGCAGCAAACCTTTTTAATAAAAGTATTCGTATGTGTATTGTTTAAAATGGTATAGCCCTTATAGAATATAAATACCGTATTCTTTGTCTAAATGAGATATTGGACTCTATAAATGTATTAACATATTCAGGTAATAACTATATGAAGCAACTGTGGCGTAATGTTTATTTTTAAATAAATAAAACCTCTAAACCACAAATAACATTTTATTTAAACCTTATGTACATTTCGATTGCCCAGCAATCATCTTCAGAGGTATTTAAAAAATACAACTCGAGTTAGAGTTTGGTTTAGAGGTTTTATTTATTTAAAAATATTCAGGTAAGCTTATGTGTTATGTATCATGTAATATAGCTTGTTTCATTATAAAATGGTATCCTTACAAGTTTAAATTAATTACAAATAACGAGCTTTGAACTGTGTGAGGTTAAATTAAAAATTAAAAAGTAAACAGACGGACGTTGTAAAATACCTGTTTATTAAATCAAAATGTTATTGGTGATTTAAAAGTTACTGAATTCCGAATTCCTTCCCAGGAGAAAAACTGGAGCTTCGATTAATAACAAGTTAATCCGGGAATGAGAGTAAATTAAAAATAAAAACAAAGTGTTACATTCATTAAATATGAAATTATGGTGGGTGCATTTGTAAACCTGTGATATTTTTAATACAGTTTTTTTTTACTATGGAAACAGTTATTTGTTTTAAAATGTTCTACTTCATTATGTATATTTGGAGAAGGCTTTTTCTGAGAATCTTTGTATTTCACTTCCTCAGAATCAACACTTTTCACATACCTGTAAATATAGAATAGAGACTTTATACAATTACTATTTATACAAACCTCACATTATAAACACATACATTATTAGTCTAAATAAGTTGTATACATAGGTAACTTATGTGTTTAGATGTATACAGCATAAAGGCTATATCACTAATAGTTACAATTGTTTTTAAATAATTTCAATTAACAATCCCCTATTAGAAGGGAAGAAAGTAACTCGTATCGTGTTGAGTAGGCTAATTTAAACTTTAGGCTAATTTAAACCTACAATTAGTTACTATATTATACATAATGTCTGTATGTCTGCTACTAATTCTTTTATTTTTCAGTAATTTGTCCTAATTGTTTACTCTACAATAGATTTTTTTAACTGAAATAGTGTTAATCACTTAAACAATAGTTCATGACTATCCGAACTTTGAATTTAGTAAATTTGTTAAAACTTACTGAGACAGAACGTTTTCGATCGCTATGTGCCGATCTTCATCAGTGTCTTCTACTTGGACAAATAAAATTCAAGATTGAAAATGTGTATTTATCTAAACGCACAATACTTTTACAAAATACTTGCTATGAAATTATTTATATAACGAGTGCGGCAATATACATGAATCAAGCTTTACCACTTCTTTTGTTTTAGAACACATGATTTTATTTGTTCCAGCAGTATTAAACCACTGTTGCATAGTTCTGAAGTCCATAAAACATGATATATTCTTTGTTTATAAAGTTATCAACAAAAACCATCTAAATTTTATGCTTTTATTACTTTAAAGCTTAGGCACAAAAAAGTTTTAATTTAGGTACAGTATTATTCAGTTCCTACTATAACCTCACGCACACCTTTATATTTTATTATATTATATATATATATATATATATATATATATATATATATTAATATAAAAGCTTTGAATATAAATTAATAAATATTCTTGTACTTGAATAACCTATGTTGTTATATATATGTATATATATATATATATATATATATATATATATATATATATATATATATATATATAGGTTTTTTCATCCATGGTTGGGATGACAATAGATGTTAGTACGGTTTTTTCAAATATTTATTCATTTATTAAATTTTAAAAAACTTGATGTCTCGGTTGGACTCGAACTGAATGACTACATGTTTAAAATCCAGCATTTTGGCACTGAGCGAACTTTCCCATAGCTAGAAATCTATTACTGAAAGTTGTGTATGTTATTATAAGAATAAGGTTTCTTGCAATAATGAAGCACTGCAATAGATGGATAGAATAAGAGATTGTAGATCACTATCAGTTTTGCAAATTAGAAACGAAATAAAAGAAAGCGAATTTTAAATAGCAACAAATGAAAATAATAGAAAAAACTATATACTGCACAGAGAGGGGAATGTAAAATGGCAAGGCATGCGTTTTTATTTTTCACGTAATATAGCCATGTTTATATTATTTGTAATTATAACAATAATTAAAAGTTTATAAAATAAAAATGTCACTAAAATAAAATTTATCTTTCTTGCCCTCAGCAGGAGTTGACTTTAAAAAGATTATTTTTATAATAAATGTTTTATTTCACAAGCTGATTACATAAAATTATTACCAACTATAAATCTCAATAGCTATGTAGAAGATTGAATGTTACCTATTTTAAAGCACCAGTGCATTTGTATTATCTTTCTAGTAGGTTTAAGGGGATAAACAAGAGGCCGTGTATTACAGCTCTACTTGTATAATACAAGGTCCAACCCTTATCACAGATTACAGGGTTAGGCAGATTTATTTCCCTTCCAAACATTACGACTTTAAAGTGCATTGTGTGGGGTTGTGGGGGTACAATCAGAAGTATACATTCAGCGCAGGGATTCGTTCACATTATTTCAAGTAATTTGAAAGTAATTTCAAATAAAATGTAATTACCAAACTACGATACATAGAAATATTTAAGAAAAGTTATTTATAAAATATCTAATATTAGTTAACACTCTCCCTATATCCATGAATCTTGTTCAAAATATTCAACGTTAATAAAAAACTTTTTATTCTTCCACTCAAGTTCAAATAATTTTATTAACTTGTAGTGGTTGACACTTGATGCTATTAGATTTTTTCAACTATTAATTTGTTAAGTAAATTTAATGAATTTTTTAGTGTGAGAGAAAATCTTTTCACAAGAGTTCCAAGGTATGGAAAATAGTAGTTTCGTCCCATTTGGCGTAAAATAAGTGATAACATATGATTTCATAAAACAGCTGAGTTTATATTACAGGTTATGTGGTAAAACATCTGTGTAGGTTGTTTTCGTTTTTTTTATATCATTGCAATTATTTAATAAAAGTAACTAAAGTGAAAATTTGTCTTTGTTGATTCAAGTAGGAATTGGTTTTGATTTTCAAATTTGAGACAGTTTGATATTCAGCGAAAGGTAATATTTAATGTTTATAAATATTTCTTCTTTTAATAATTATATTTCGTTGAATAATCATATATCATATATATATATATATATATATATATATATATATATATATATATATGTATTCTATATATGTATATATGTATACATGATATACATGTATATATATCATCATATCTATACATGTATATATGTATATATATATATATATATATATATATATATATATATATAATACTTAAATATATCTAATGTTATTCAATGTTTGTTCAAAATACATAAAACCTTCTTGTTAAATACAGTGCAATTAAACTGTTCGCTTGTATGTAATAAACCTGTCGTGTTTAACTGACACGTGGTTAACTTTAATGTGCACATTTGTACCTAAATCTTAAACATACTTACACGATCCCTACAATTTCTTAATACGTGTTTTATATTGAATTAGAGATAATGTGGACATGTAGAGCTTCTACGTCTAATTAATGCACTGGTTGAGATACTTTATTCCTGTAAAAGTTTAATTTACGAGATCATCTGTATGCTACAAATACATGGGAAGAAATACATTATTATCGCTGCGCAGAAATAATGCAAGCTTCTGCAACCATTAATTGCAATAAAGTAGGTTATATGTTCTAACAGGTATATGGCAAAAGGGTTATCCGACGCTATTGCTGATCCTGCGAAATGTAAGGTTATATAAAATACAGTAAATATTGGCAGCTACCGAGCGTGAAATTTAATGTTACAGAATAAGCAATGTGACACTGAATGAACGTAAAGTATGCTTGTTATAGGGCGAATATTTAATGTTACTAAATTATGTTACAGAATCTAAATAAGAAATTACAATAAATATCTTTAGCCTGTTTATAACTCCATTTTAATGACGATGTATGATTTGTTTGACAATGTGATGGTTTCGCTAAAATAAAATATATTTTTGCTACTATTTATTAGGAATATACTGTGGTTGAATATTATTAATAAATTCTGAGACACCGCAATACTTTTTATTTTACCCTTGTTTACATTTCAGTTAGCAAATAACCATCGTCAGAGAGATAACATAATATAATTCTGAGGATGGTTACTTGGTAACTGAAATGTAAATAAGGGTAAAATAAAAAGTCCTGCGGTTAGGGGGTTTGTGAGTATTTATTGTTAATTCCTTCTTATTTCAAAATTTCGTTTGGTTCATTACTTTTCTAAGTATTGATTTTAATCTGTTACAATAATTTCTAATTAAAATCTATTTTACATTTATCACAATATTGAATTATTCAAAATCTAGGTTTAAAATAAAACATAAAATATTTTCAAACGATTCTGGTTAAAACATTTTTTCATCGAGGCCATTATATAAATATACAATTACAAAATGCATATGGGCAGAAGGAAGATTCAAAAATAACGCAATACAAACTTTTATTATTGTACAATCAAAACACAACAAAAGGAGAAATAAAAAGCAAACTTGATAACTTCTACACCACATATTACTTTAGTTCAGCACATTTCTACGGCCGTTTAGTACATGGTCTGTTGTGAGGATGAAAATAACAGACACAAATAGGTTTAAAACTTTTCGTTATTGTTGGTTGATTTTTTTCAACTAGGGTGGATTTTTCCAATATATGTTTCAAATTTGTTTTCCCATTTCACCTAAAAATGTGGTAGTTTCTGTGGCTATTTATGGTAAATTCTGTAGATGAGTAAAGTGGGAAAGGTTCAGCTATTCCATATTATTTATAAGTTCATTTTATCGCTTAAAATCTTGACATCGCTTAAAATCAAAAACTATTTGATATATCCTGTCATATTTACGTAAAATGAACGATTTAAAATATATTTTAAAAGACTTTTACATAAATTTAAAATATTTAGACTATTTGCGTATTCTACAAAACATTAAAAATTAGTTCAAGGTTTTTTCACTAATAATACGCTATAGAAATTAACACGAACAGAATCTAAAACTCTTCGTTGTAAAAGCGTCTAGATGAATAATTGTCCCACGTTTATAAACTGGATGATTTAGGATTGCTCGCCTTAAAAACAATTTTAAACTTTACAGGACGTGGAGAGGAAAGTTTTAATACAATGTCACTCCAAACGGGGGTAGTTTAAAACACAGACAAGGGAACTCAATTAGGGTGCGATTTAATATCCATTGAATGAGAAGTGGGAAGAGCTGGAAATACATTTGTCAGAAAGATGTGAAGGAACGTTTAGAGTGTTTTGATTTAAAGTATTTTCGTGATAAATCGAGGCGGGATTCGGTGTTAATTACAGTGAAATTAGGAATCGTTAGATGAATTTGTGTTTTCTTATGAATCTTACTACTTCATTTGTAACAATAAAATTAAATGATTCATTGAGTATTAAATAGAACGTTATCCATAACTGTGCAGCACACAGAGCATGTACCTTGTGGTGAATAGTCTCTGCTAGTTAAAATTACACCTTGCATCGTCGTGTTTTATAAATAACAAACGAAAAGAACTGAGTTTATGACCAGAAATTTAAAACCCTGCAACGCTTTAGAACCGTTTAAAATTTTTAATTTCCGTTTAACAAATGATGGTACATTTTCTATTTATATTATCAGGGAACAGATTAGATGCATAAATTGAAAGAGATTTGTTTGTAACAGATGATTGCGGGACGGTTATTCTCTATGCAACTCACATTAGAATACTGTAAAACTGTTTCAGACTTCTGAATGTTAACACTTCTATCATGGGAATGGAGGAAACTCTACATAGTAAAGTAATGTTAAAATATCAAACTTGTCAGAGAGAACCAACTTGTAAGAATCTTTTATTCCTAAATGCACAAAACTCTTAATAAATCTGTTGCAACCAAAATTCATATTTGGTGTTATGTATATAACTATGTATGTATTAGCAGGGAGTAGCGGTAGGGAGGACCAGCAGGGACTTGCATGAGGGAGTAGCAACCCAACAGCAAGTAGTAGCAAGTAGTAGCAGAGAGTAGCGGTAGGGAGGACCAGCAGGGACTTGCATGAGGGAGTAGCAACCCAACAGCAAGTAGTAGCAGAGCGTAGCGGTAGGGAGGACCAGCAGGGACTTGCATGAGGGAGTAGCAACCCAACAGCAAGTAGTAGCAGAGAGTAGCGGTAGGGAGGACCAGCAGGGACTAGCATGAGGGAGTAGCAACCCAACAGCAAGTAGTTGCAAGTAGTAGCAGAGAGTAGCGGTAGGGAGGACCAGCAGGGACTAGCATGAGAGAGTAGCAACCCAACAGCAAGTAGTAGCAGAGCGTAGCGGTAGGGAGGACCAGCAGGGACTAGCATGAGGGAATAGCAACACAACAGCAAGTAGTAGCAAGTAGTAGCAGGGAGTAGCGGTAGGGAGGACCAGCAGGGACTAGCATGAGGGAGTAGCAACCCAACAGCAAGTAGTAGCAGAGAGTAGCGGTAGGGAGGACCAGCAGGGACTAGCATGAGGGAGTAGCAACCCAACAGCAAGTAGTAGCAGAGAGTAGCGGTAGGGAGGACCAGCAGGGACTAGCATGAAGGAGTAGCAACCCAACAGCAAGTAGTAGCAGAGAGTAGCGGTAGGGAGGACCAGCAGGGACTAGCATGAGGGAGTAGCAACCCAACAGCAAGTAGTAGCAGAGAGTAGCGGTAGGGAGGACCAGCAGGGACTAGCATGAGGGAGTAGCTACCCAACAGCAAGTAGTAGTAAGTAGTAGCAGGGAGTAGCGGTAGGGAGGACCAGCAGGGACTAGCATGAGGGAGTAGCAACCCAACAGCAAGTAGTAGCAAGTATTAGCAGAGAGTAGCGGTAGGGAGGACCAACAGGGACTAGCATGAGGGAGTACCAACCCAACAGCATGTAGTAGCAAGTAGTAGCAGAGAGTAGCGGTAGGGAGGACCAGCAGGGACTAGCATGAGGGAGTAGCAACCCAACAGCAAGTAGTAGCAGAGAGTAGCGGTAGGGAGGACCAGCAGGGACTAGCATGAGGGAGTAGCAACCCAACAGCAAGTAGTAGCAAGTAGTAGCAGAGAGTAGCGGTAGGGAGGACCAACAGGGACTAGCATGAGGGAGTACCAACCCAACAGCAAGTAGTAGCAAGTAGTAGCAGAGAGTAGCGGTAGGGAGGACCAGCAGGGACTAGCATGAGGGAGTAGCAACCCAACAGCAAGTAGTAGCAGAGAGTAGCGGTAGGGAGGACCACCAGGGACTAGCATGAGGGTGTAGCAACCCAACAGCAAGTAGTAGCAAGTAGTAGCAGAGAGTAGCGGTAGGGAGGACCAGCAGGGTCTAGCATGAGGGAGTAGCAACCCAACAGCAAGTAGTAGCAGACAGTAGCGGTAGGGAGGACCAGCAGGGACTAGCATGAGGGAGTAGCAAATTAACAGCAAGTAGTATCAGAGAGTAGCGGTAGGGAGGACCAGCAGGGTCTAGCATGAGGGAGTAGCAACCCAACAGCAAGTAGTAGCAGAGAGTAGCGGTAGGGAGGACCAGCAGGGACTAGCATGAGGGAGTAGCAACCCAACAGCAAGTAGTAGCAGAGAGTAGCGGTAGGGAGGACCAGCAGGGAGTAGCATGAGGGAGTAGCAACCCAACAGCAAGGAGTAGCAGAGAGTAGCGGTAGGGAGGACCAGCAGGGACTAGCATGAGGGAGTAGCAACCCAACAGCAATTAGTAGCAAGTAGTAGCAGAGAGTAGCGGTAGGGAGGACCAGCAGGGACTAGCATGAGGGAGTAGCAACCCAACAGCAAGTAGTAGCAGAGAGTAGCGGTAGGGAAGACCAGCAGGGAGTAGCATGAGGGAGTAGCAACCCAACAGCAAGTAGTAGCAGAGAGTAGCTGTAGGGAGGACCAGCAGGGACTAGCATGAGGGAGTAGCAACCCAACAGCAAGGAGTAGCAGAGAGTAGCGGTAGGGAGGACCAGCAGGGAGTAGCATGAGGGAGTACCAACACAACAGCAAGGAGTAGCAGAGAGTAGCGGTAGGGAGGACCAGCAGGGACTAGCATGAGGGAGTAGCAACCCAACAGGAAGTAGTAGCAGAGAGTAGCGGTAGGGAGGACCAGCAGGGAGTAGCATGAGGGAGTAGCAACCCAACAGCAAGGAGTAGCAGAGAGTAGCGGTAGGGAGGACCAGCAGGGACTAGCATGAGGGAGTAGCAACCCAACAGCAAGGAGTAGCAGAGAGTAGCGGTAGGGAGGACCAGCAGGGAGTAGCATGAGGGAGTAGCAACCCAACAGCAAGGAGTAGCAGAGAGTAGCGGTAGGGAGGACCAGCAGGGACTAGCATGAGGGAGTAGCAACCCAACAGCAAGGAGTAGCAGAGAGTAGCGGTAGGGAGGACCAGCAGGGAGTAGCATGAGGAAGTACCAACCCAACAACAAGGAGTAGCAGAGAGTAGCGGTAGGGAGGACCAGCAGGGACTAGCATGAGGGAGTAGCAACCCAACAGCAAGTAGTAGCAGAGAGTAGCGGTAGGGAGGACCAGCAGGGACTAGCATGAGGGAGTAGCAACCCAACAGCAAGTAGTAGCAAGTAGTAGCAGAGAGTAGCGGTAGGGAGGACCAGCAGGGACTAGCATGAGGGAGTAGCAACCCAACAGCAAGTAGTAGCAGAGAGTAGCGGTAGGGAGGACCAGCAGGGATTTGCATGAGTGAGTAGAAACCCAACAGCAAGTAGTAGCAGAGAGTAGCGGTAGGGAGGACCAGCAGGGACTAGCATGAGGGAGTAGCAACCCAACAGCAAGTAGTAGCAGAGAGTAGCGGTAGGGAGGACCAGCAGGGACTAGCATGAGGGAGTAGCAACCCAACAGCAAGTAGTAGCAAGGAGTAGCAGAGAGTAGCGGTAGGGAGGACCAGCAGGGACTAGCATGAGGGAGTAGCAACCCAACAGCAAGTAGTAGCAAGTAGTAGCAGAGAGTAGCGGTAGGGAGGACCAGCAGGGAGTAGCATGAGGGAGTACCAACCCAACAGCAAGGAGTAGCTAATAGCAGGAGAGAGTAGCCGAAGGAAGTAGCAAAAGAGAGAAGCCGTAGGAAGTAGCGGTAAAGAATACCAGCAAAGAGTAGCTACAGGTAGTAGCGGCAAGGAGTAAGCAGTAGAGAGTGGAAGCAAGAAGTAGCAGCAGAGAGTAGGAGCAAAAAACTGTAGGAAGTAGCAGCAGGAAAGAGCAGTAAGGAGTAGCCGCAAGAAGTATAAGGAGGGAGTGGCACCAGAGTGTTGCAGCAAAGAGTAGCAGCATGGAGAAGCACTCGACTGTAGCCAACGAGAGTATCCTAGAAGTAGCAAGGAGTAGCCGCAAAAGGTATAAACAGGGAGTGGGAGCAGAGTGCTGCAACAAAGAGTATCAGCATGGAGAAGTAGCCTAATGTAGCCGCCGGGAGTATCAGCAGACAGTGACTGCTATTAGTAGCAGCATGGAGTAGCAAGTAGCAGCAGCAATTATCAACAGAGGTGTAACAGTAGAGGGTAGGAGCAAAATACTGTAGGAAGTAGCAGCAGGAAAGAGCAGCAAGGAGTAGCAGCAAAAAGTACCAGCAGAGAGTGGCAGCAGAGTAATGCAGCAAAGAGTAGCAGCATGGAGAAGCAGCTTACTGTAGCCCCCGGAGTATCCTAGGAGTAGCAGCGATTATCAACAGGGGAGTTGCTGCAAAGAGTAGCAGTATAGAGAAGCAGCCGACTGTAGCCTCCGGGAGTATCCTAACAGTAGCAGCATGGAGTAGCTGCAGAGATTAACAGCACAGTGTTACTTAACTAACGCGTATAGGTAATATAAATCCATTTGTATGATGAATTATTTAGTAGGCCCAATGTTTATTGGAGCCTGTATTTAAAAATATTGGCATTTTAAATATTATAATATCTAAACAGATGAAACCATAAAATAAATCTCCCAAAAGCTATTGATGTTTAATGCAATCACTAAGTGCTACGGTGTAACTTTGTCGAAATCAGTGTTATTATTTTTAACGATTGATTTTCTCGTGGCGTTGTTCGAGACGACTGGTATCACTGACTTACGACCAGCTGAGCAAAACCTTAGACCACAGAGGCTAGATCTACAATCACATAATAACTAAATAATTACCATGTGACAAAGTTATGAATCAAGTTAGAGTTAATAAGCAAGAGCCCATGATATAAGAGCGATAATGCAGTACAATATTACTTCGGAACCAAGTTTAAACCTAAAGATAGGCTCTACGATTATACCGATTCATTGTTTGTTTCAATCTTTGTTTTGCGTGGAATTAAAATATGTAGAAGGTAAATATCTACTTCCAAGCTAGGCATCATTTAGCAATTCGTAAAGTGTTTTAATGAAAAGTTTTAAAATCCTTTTTATAATAATATTAAATTTTACTTTTTCAATTGGTTTCGTTAAAAAGTTGAAGTTTTAAGTATATATTCTTTAAATTTAAAATATTTAATGAACCTAATTATTGTTAATGTAAACATATTGCACAATTTAATAAAATACTTAGCACAAATTGATTCTATTCATAGTCGACTTATAAATACAGCAGAGTCTCGCAATCCCAAGTCTCGATATTTCGAGCTTCCGTTAAAGTCGAGTCTATTTCTATTTAAGCTTATCTTATCATTTTGTAAGAAAATGGTAATTCGGGCTTCTACGAAATATACTTATAATTTCCTATAAAGTTATTTAGTGCATTTTTTGTTACCTATGGCATTAGGGCTCATTAAAACTCGTATGTTTTCTAATGCACAGGGACGTATGTTTCTAGTTGCCTCGGTCTCATTTCCTTTGAAACATCGAGACTCTACTGTAATAAGCGAATATCCTACTTAATACTGTGCGTAAAGCTTTTTGCTGAAACCAATACAGAAGGAAATGCGACATTTACCTATAAAGCAGTATCATGAAAGTATATATGAGTTGTATTATCCAAACACATGTCTTTAACTTACTATCGTATATCAAATAAAGTGAGGTTAAATTATAAGTAACGCTGGTTTCATGTATATGAAATCTGGGTCGCGAGCTCAAGGGAAACCTTATGCATTCAAAGCACAAGTTCTGTGTGCAATAATAACAAATGCTAGTTGTAGTCATTCACAGCGGATACACGTATGTGGTGGTGACGATTTTAATTAAAATGCAATCCTTAAAAAGATTGTTTTGTCATTATGCTTTTAATAAAAGCTTAATAATTCAACAAAACCTGGACAAAAAGAAAATGTATTTTACAGTAAAGAAAGAATAAGACGTTTAGTTTAAGACTACGAATGTATAAATAAAAGATAGATTACTTGCTCACATATTTTCCCTTATACCACACAAATGCACGCACTCACAAAACACGCGCCCCTTTTTCTCATATAATAGCAATCATCATATTTCGTAAGGTCTCCTTTTTATTGTTTTCTATTTCGCTATTTATTTAACAGCTTATTTACTTTTCTCTCTAAGAGTTTTTTGTTTGAAATAAACTAACTTTTATACCTATAATATCCTTATTAATAAAAGTACGTATTTTATAATTTCAGCAAGATCAGGTGATATTATAAAAGTTAATAAACACACATACACACACATACATATATATATATATATATATATATATATATATATATATATATATACACCTTTAACCCCACCCTAGTTAACAATAATAACCGAATTTATACTATTTCCAGTAAATTTGATTTTTTATTTGTGAATGATTATATTATTAAGTGAGTATACTTTGAATTAACCTTACGTTCTTTAAAAACTAAGATGATTTATTTTTTAAAAGTAAACTGAGTTGTAGATATACCTTTATCAGAATTGTATAAAGAGAGTTAAAGAGAAAATCCTAAAATAAATATATATGTATAGTTTATATATATATATATATATATATATATATATATATATATATATATATATGTATATATATATATATATATATATATATATATATATGTA
>JBAIZL010000135.1:207500-215000 GCA_036971475.1 Prosapia bicincta
TTATATACAGTAGTCTGCTAGCCCCTTTTATTTCTCTGGCCCGCGTCGGGATGCTTCCTTTCAATATAAAAATTAGTACGTACATATTTACATATCTATTCCCTTCATCTTAACTTCTATTAAGCCTTATATGTATTTACGTCGTAATTCAATGTTTGGAAATTTAAACACATGAATCTGATTGGAATAAAAATTGAATATTTGTAAAATAATGGCAGACCCCGGATAATCCGCAAACCGGTTAATCCACCCACGGATAATCGGTAGTTTACTGTATATATATATATATATATATATATATATATATATATATATATATATATATATATATTACCAATTGGTGTATAAAACCAATTCCCAACACAATAAAAAATTAATTCAAGGTGTTTATGTAGAAAAAAATACACAATTTATATTTGAGTATAAATTGGTTTATATTGGTTTTACATTATTGATTCACAAGCACATACTAATAACACTTAATTAATATCTGTGTAGGTAATATAAAGGTTTACAGAACCAAGTATACTTTCGCTGAAAGTTATTCGAGGGTAACACCAGTTAGTTTAGTGGATTGTCAGTTAGTTTTGTATCAAGAGTTAGGCCCTATATTTCAATCTTGTCTCCTGTAATTAACTTTGTGGGGGCAGGAACATAATTTTGTAGCTTTAGCAACATAAGTAACAGTTAACGGATGCCCTTAATGAAATGTTCAGGATTTCAAAAGGAATTAATCTCATATCTTTTAGCCAGTACTAGGTTTCAAAAAACCTTCCTATAATCCTAAAAAGCACAGGCCATCCAGAACATAGATTGTTTAAAGTATTGTTTATACACGTATGAAACAAATCGCAGCCATCATTTTATTCTGTATGGCAATATAAAATTTCTCTCTCTCTCTCTCTCTCTCTATCTTATACCCTCTCTCAGTTCCTCAGTCTCTCATTTTACAAGTAAATGCTAATACCTGTTTTTTTGTGGGTGCTAGTTAAAGATAATTTATTCAACTAATTGTTCAGGCCTTCACAAAACTAAGATGATAAGGCCAATAAAAGTTTTAGTTTAACACTAACTTAATGACAGAAATCGAATAAAGAGACATACAGCTATGGGGGTGCTTTAAATTTTAGTTTGATTTCGTGGGTTTTCAAATAATAAAGCTTTTTTCAAACTAATTTTAACTAGAAATGCAGTATTTAACATAATTGAACCGTTGTCACAGGGTAGAAACCACTGCTAATCTTGGATTATCTTCATTAAATTTCAAATAACTTTATTAAATAGACTCATAAAATTGAATCATAGAAAACAAGTCACTTGTATTCTGTAATAATTCTGAGCTTGGCTAAAGGTTCCTGTATTCCAAACGAAATTAACTGACATTTAATAGTTGAATAGAGATCTTAGATCTATAGTTAGTAACAAGACTCTCACTTAGTTATACGTTTGAGTTACAAGGGTTGAGAAAACCCACACATTGATGCAGCCCTGCTAGTAACACGAATCACACTTAGTAGTTACAAGGGTTGAGAGAACCCACCCATTGCTGCAGCCTTGTTAGTAACACGACTCACACTTAGTAGTTACAAGGGTTGGGAGAACCCACCCATTGCTGCAGCCCTGCTAGTAACACGACTCACACTTAGTAGTTACAAGGGTTGAGAGAACCCACACATTGATGCAGCCCTGCTAGTAACACGACTCACACTTAGTAGTTACAAGGGTTGAGAAAACCCACACATTGATGCAGCCCTGCTAGTAACACGAATCACACTTAGTAGTTACAAGGGTTGGGAGAACCCACCCATTGCTGCAGCCCTGCTAGTAACACGACTCACACTTAGTAGTTACAAGGGTTGAGAAAACCCACACATTGATGCAGCCCTGCTAGTAACACGAATCACACTTAGTAGTTACAAGGGTTGGGAGAACCCACCCATTGCTGCAGCCCTGCTAGTAACACGACTCACACTTAGTAGTTACAAGGGTTGAGAGAACCCACCCATTGATGCAGCCCTGCTAGTAACACGACTCACACTTAGTAGTTAAAGGGTTGAGAGAACCCACCCATTGATGCAGCCCTGCTAGTAACACGACCCACACTTAGTAGTTACAAGGGTTGAGAGAACCCACCCATTGCTGCTGCCCTGCTAGTAACACGACTCATACTTAGTAGTTACAAGGGTTGAGAAAACCCACCCATTGATGCAGCCCTGCTAGTAACACGACTCACACTTAGTAGTTACAAGGGTTGATAAAACCCACCCATTGATGCAGCCCTGCTAGTAACACGACTCACACTTAGTAGTTACAAGGGTTGGGAGAACCCACCCATTGCTGCAGCCCTGCTAGTAACACGACTCACACTTAGTAGTTACAAGGGTTGGGAGAACCCACCCATTGATGTAGCCCTGCTAGTAACACGATTCACACTTAGTAGTTACAAGGGTTGAGAAAACCCACCCATTGATGCAGCCCTGCTAGTAACACGACTCACACATAGTAGTTACAAGGGTTGAGAGAACAAACCCATTGCTGCAGCCCTGCTAATAACACGACTCACACTTAGTAGTTACAAGGGTTGAGAGAACCCACAAATTGCTGCAGCCCTGCTAGTAACACTACTCACACAAAGTAGTTACAAGGGTTGAGAGAACCCACCCATTGCTGCAGCCCTGCTAGTAACACGACTCACACATAGTAGTTACAAGGGTTGAGAGAACCCACCCATTGCTGCAGCCCTGCTAGTAACACGACTCACACTTAGTAGTTACAAGGGTTGAGAGAACCCACCCATTGCTGCAGCCCTGCTAGTAACACGACTCACACTTAGTAGTTACAAGTGTTGAGAGAACCCACCCATTGCTGTAGCCCTGCTAGTAACACTACTCACACATAGTAGTTACAAGGGTTGAGAAAACCCACCCATTGATGCAGCCCTGCTAGTAACACGACTCACACTTAGTAGTTACAAAGGTTGGGAGAACCCACCCATTGCTGCAGCCCTGCTAGTAACACGACTCACACTTAGTAGTTACAAGGGTTGAGAGAACCTATCCATTGCTGCAGCCCTGCTAGTAACACTACTCACACATAGTAGTTACAAGGAGTGAGAGAACCCACCCATTGCTGCAGCCCTGCTAGTAACACGACCCACACTTAGTAGTTACAAGGATTGAGAGAACCCACCCATTGCTGCAGCCCTGCTAGTAACACTACTTACACATAGTAGTTACAAGGGTTGAGAGAACCCACCCATTGCTGCAGCCCTGCTAGTAACACGACTCACACTTAGTAGTTACAAGGGTTGAGAAAACCCACCCATTGCTGCTGCCCTGCTAGTAAAACGACTCACACATAGTAGTTACAAGGGTTGAGAAAACCCACCCATTGCTGCAGCCCTGCTAGTAACACGACTCACACATAGTAGTTACAAGGGTTGAGAGAACCCACCCATTGCTGCAGCCCTGCTAGTAGCACGACTCGCACTTAGTAGTTACAAGGGTTGAGAAAACCCACCCACTGCTGCATCCCTGCTATTATGATCTCTTGTTATCTGATTATGCCAATTTATATTCCTGTTTCTAACTTTTTCGCTAATCATTAATTCTCAATAATAATTTAAATACATTCAAAATTATGTTTATTTCAACAATATTATAAATTTTTTTTTCAAATGTTTTGGGTCTTTATTCTTACTTAATTTACTAAACAAATCTTTCTTAACGAATTGACATCTTCAGAGAGATGTAATTTCCTGTTCAAATTGCTTTCTTAAAGGCACGATTCCTGATAAAAAAGTGCATCATATCTTCAACAGCTTATAAACAAACGAAACTCATATCGATGTCAAATTATCACTGTCAAACGAACTCTCAAACATTTTAAACCTAATGAAAATAATTAATTAGCAATAATAATCTCACATAGATTTAGGATTAAACTATTTAAGTTCATTTTATAATGGGTTCAGTGTAGAACATATCAACGAATGTTGTCACAATTTAAGGCCGTTTACTGTTTCTAAATATAATTATGTTAAAACCTAAAGCAAACTAACCGAACCAGTAATTTCATAATCTAGATTTGACTGGAGGGGAATTAATAATACAGTATTTCCATTACGTGGACGATTTATTCATATGTAGTTGCCGACTTTACGTGCTTAGCTCAGTTTGATGAATAATGCAAACAAATGCAAAACTCCTAGTTATTTTTCACTTTAACAACTTATCTTATTTATTATTTTGTTATTATTTAAAACCTACGGATGCAACCGAAATAATGTTTAATGAAAAGAAATATTTTGCAAATAATTAAATAACACATTAAAATATAAAATCATTAAATTTTCCTTGTAAACCTAAGAAGATTATTTTTTTATATTATTTGTATATATACTAGTTTCCTGACAACAATGGTACAAAATGTTTCCAAAGCATAAAATATTTTAACATAGACCTAAATAGCCATCATCGTATAGAGCAAAGTTTTAGAAAAAAAGTTTACTTTATTCTAGAACTTCATTTCATGGATTTTAATTATTTATTTTAAGTAAAATTGCAATTTTTTAATATTTCTTAATTACAATTATCGCACATCACTTTGCCACGTTTTGTATAAGTCGGCTCATATTTGTGGAGCGCTCAAACGCTTGTGTAAAGACTCCCTCGACCTAATTCCCGTAAATTGACGAAATCAATTCTACTCTGTAATTAAATTACTTGACAGACAATTAACCTAATTTAACTTCGGTGCGATTTTATTTATTTGCACTACCACTCCTTTCTTCGCATTTATTTAAATTACCTACTTTTATCAATTCAGGTGGTAAATCTAAACATACGATTGAGAACATATACCGTATGTTAAATTACAATACACTTGAACATAAATATATTAAAATTTTAGATTTGCCGACAGTAGCACTTACTTTATTTATTATTGAAAGCGGCCGATTCAGGAGATGTGCTCCATTTTCAAGTCAGATCTTGATTTGAGTTAAAATATTTTAGAAGATACAGTATGTTATTTTAACAAAAGCCTAATTTGAAATACAGTATGCACCAAAATAAGTAGTACTTAATCTGAATCAACTGTAGTTGCCTTCTCGATCAGCTGTGCCAACTTTTGATTATTACAGCGTATTCGTGTTGACGTATTCCATTTGAGGTTAGTTTTGCTGACTTTGTACTAACTATTGCAGAGAAAACGGTTATCTTAGAGCACTATTTTCGCTCATTTGGAACATAACCTCCAGGTGGTCCAAGTTTGTCACACACTGCATTACGTTTTTAGGAATAATTTCTCGCCTAGTAACGCTGTGATTATTAGTTTTGCTGACTTGGTACTAACTATTGCAGAGACAACGGTTATCTTAGAGCATTATTTTCGCTCATTTGGAACATAACCTCCAGGTGGTCCAAGTTTGTCACACACTGCATTACGTTTTTAGGAATAATTTCTCGCCTTGTAACGCTGTGATTATTAGTTTTGCTGACTTGGTACTAACTATTGCAGAGACAACGGTTATCTTAGAGCATTATTTTCGCTCATTTGGAACATAACCTCCAGGTGGTCCAAGTTTGTCACACACTGCATTACGTTTTTAGGAATAATTTCTCGCCTAGTAACGCTGTGATTATTAGTTTTGCTGAAAAATTTCGAATATCAGGTAATGTATTGATACAGTGGAAAGTATTTTAAGATCGCCAAACTACTTTCTGTACAAATGAAAACCACGGTAGAGTGTTGCAGAATAGAAGCCTAAACTGAACATCTTTGGAAAGTATTTCGTTGTGCTCGAAACCTGCCTTTTCTAGCATAAATGGTTCTAGCATGATGACGCAACCAACCACACTTTCTTAGATAATGTTGCTCTTCAAGAAACCTTTGGCAACCGAATCATCTCCCTTAGAACAAACTTTCCCTACCCAGACTACTCTCCCAATCTTACTCCTCCTGACGCCTACGTCTGGGGAATATTGAAGGAGATTTTCCGTGACGGCCCACCAACCACCAACGTCCAACTACAGGAAAATATAACTATGTGTATAACGAGCATGAAACAAGCCCTCTTTATTAAAATGATGCAAAACCTTCAAGAAAGGTGCGAGTGTTGCCTCAAATTGAACTGAGGTAATATAGAACATGCTTATACCCGAGTGTAACCGATTTATTATCTTTTTACTTTTATGTGTTTCTAAAACTATGTAAATGAATTAAAATAAAAACTTACAGCTGCTTCAGTATTTTTTTTATGGCTCATGTGGAATACAGGCTACATTCTAGTTTAATATCCTAGATTCTTATAAATGTGACGACAACAACAATGACGTTAAATCCCAAACCTAATTTATCAGACACGAACATTTCTTTTTAACATCTAGTAACAATAATTTCAGTAAGAGATATTACTTACTTAAGTGGGCGCGTCCCCATTTAAAATGATGTTCGTAAACTTTCGTTGTTATATTTTCAAAATAAAAATGATTGTTTTATTTAATTTTGTCAATACTTTTGCTGACCTACACAAACATTTTAAAATCTAAATAATTTTGAGCGGGATAATGACACAAGCTTGATTAAAATATATCAAATATACTTCTAAAATATATTTACTCTGTATCTGTACACGGGAGTTCTGTCAGTTTAAAAAGCTGTTATATTTCGTTCCTGATACAACTTGCAATCGGGATGGGATTTATCGTTTTCAAACAATGTTGTCATTTGCATAAAATCTCTAGAATTGGTCAAATACATCAAAACGTATACCAATGAAGAGCTGAAATATCGATTTTCGAAATCCTATTTATTTATGGCCTTTTACTACCCTTCAAATATTTTACGAAATATTTATATTGGCTAACTATTAAGGACGTGCATGTCACAACACCTGGGAGACATTTTTCCAATTTTATGTTGTTTTATTGTTTTGGTTTATATTTTCACCTATAATTTATACTTGTATATTTTATAAAACGTACGTATACATGAAAGTTAAATATTTTGTAATTTTTGTAACATAATTTTAGAACCAATATGTAATGTTCTCTACTGCTTTATACCAGAAGTTCTAATTTTCGATTTATTGATGTTCATAACGATTTATTACATTTTCACTATTTATAAAATACAATAAGTATTTAAATTTTGTTTCCCTAAGAAAATGTATTTATTTTATATCTATTAAATAAAACGTTTGATTTATTGTGTGACTATATCGTTTTCATTAAAAGTTAAAGAAAAAAACATATTTCACAGGCTAAAATTTGTTTAATTTTTTTCAAATTGCTAATAACCAATTATTAGAAGTTATTTATTTTAGGCTAAAAATAAATTTCGCAATTCTTAAATAATCGCTATAGCAATGATTATTACTGAATATATTACTTACTTGGAAAGTTTAAAATTAGGTAACGTTTATTGTCACCCTCTATCAAATACAGTAGAAACTCTGTAATTCGTCACCTTCAGTTATTCGTCACCGTATTCGTCACA
>JBAIZL010000135.1:222500-265000 GCA_036971475.1 Prosapia bicincta
TATCGACTTATGTTGTGATTGTTTTCAGCTAGTCGATGACGACTTTGTTTAGCCCGCAAAATAGAGACTTGCCTAGAAAAACCTTAAAACGGCAAAAAGCCCAAAGTGCCACAAAAAATAATAAGGGTTGAGTTTTTATATTTGTATATGTTCTGAAGCACAAATACGATTGGTTTCAGAGTATTCTCAATGTCACAAGGCTAAAACAAAACCAAATGTGTTCTCAAAACACAAAACAACATAAATTATAACATAGGTGACACATACAAACTTAATACGAGTCAACATACAGGGGGTTTAGTGGTTTATTAAGTACCATATAAGAAAGTTCTATAATCTGAGTAGTTTGAATATTCTGTATTAACACATCATATTGTTAAAACTTTCAGTTTTTGTCTTGTACGTTTTCAAAATTAATTCTATTGAATACACTTGGAAAAAATTATTGTTTACTAATATTTTTCACCAGACGCTTTTGTCACTATGTCCGTGACAAACAGCATTGAACAATGCACTGACCTAGTGTTTTTTTGCCAAGTTATAACAATAGAAATAATCCTATTGGTTAGTTGTATCGGGTAATTCAATTATCAATGAACCCAACACACACGATATTAATAATACCCAGTAATATTATATGACGTATTAATATTAATCCTATATTCATATCATTTAGTAATATAGGAAGGGATTCCTTTTGTGTTCCTATAAAGCTAGTTATTAATGCCCTTTAATTGTTGTTCACTGGCTTCATTGACATTTGTAATATTATTAATATCCCCAGTATGTTTATTGAATTTTACTTTTACTTTACAGAGATTGAACTAATTATGTAATGTTATTTTACATCGCAATATTACTTTAACTTCCCGTATAATCCTTCAAACTTGCCAACTTGCCTCCTTAAGTTCTGTCCCAGCGAGAAAGTTACTTCCGGTTTTAAGATTACTTTACCTGCCTGTATAATCCTTCAAACTTGCCAACTTGCCCCCTTAAGTTCTGTCCCAGCGAGAAAGTCACTTCCGGTTTTAAGATTACTTTACCTGCCTGTATAATCCTTCAAACTTGCCAACTTGCCTCCTTAAGTTCTGTCCCAGCGAGAAAGTCACTTCCGCTTTTAAGATTACTTTAACTTCCCGTATAATCCTTCAAACTTTCCAACTTGCCTCCTTAAGTTCTGTCCCAGCGAGAAAGTTACTTCCGCTTTTAAGATTACTTTACCTGCACGTATAATCCTTCAAACTTGCCAACTTGCCTCCTTAAGTTCTGTCCCAGCGAGAAAGTTACTTCCGCTTTTAAGATTACTTTACCTGCCTGTATAATCCTTCAAACTTGCCAACTTGCCTCCTTAAGTTCTGTCCCAGCGAGAAAGTCACTTCCGCTTTTAAGATTACTTTAACTTCCCGTATAATCCTTCAAACTTTCCAACTTGCCTCCTTAAGTTCTGTCCCAGCGAGAAAGTTACTTCCGCTTTTAAGATTACTTTACCTGCCTGTATAATCCTTCAAACTTGCCAACTTGCCTCCTTAAGTTCTGTCCCAGCGAGAAAGTCACTTCCGCTTTTAAGATTACTTTAACTTCCCGTATAATCCTTCAAACTTGCCAACTTGCCCCCTTAAGTTCTGTCCCAGCGAGAAAGTCACTTCCGGTTTTAAGATTACTTTACCTGCCTGTATAATCCTTCAAACTTGCCAACTTGCCTCCTTAAGTTCTGTCCCAGCGAGAAAGTCACTTCCGGTTTTAAGATTACTTTATCCAATTAAGTTTATTTATGGACAGGAACTAACAGCCTTTCCTCGACAAAAGGGTAGCCCTGAGATTTGAAGGGGCAAATTAAGGAACTTCTAGGGCACATCTAATTTTTTATTACTACTTTTTTTAAATTGTTACAAAGGATTCTGCACTAGGAGAAATGTTGTTTAACGGTTAGGGATTAGGGATTCCTTATCGTTCTAAAAGTAATAGCAAAGACGGCACCACAGTGTTTGTAATTTATAGAACTTTATGAAACATTCCGCAATATTCAGCAAAATGGCATCTACCTGACTTAGCGAAAGTATTACATTTCATTATCAAACAGGAAAAATCAGTTAAAATGCAGTTTAATGTCAAAGATCAAAATGGGGTATATTCTAAAAGCCCACTAACCTTTACCTAGAAAACATCGACATTAATCATGCTAGAACATCACCAATAGAAAATTTGAAAAAAATCCAAGCCTGAAAACATCTCGCATGTTTTATAACTTAATGTTGACAAATTAAAATTTGCATGTGCCTATAGGTAAAATTAGTTTTATTGCGACATTAGTATTTAAAATTATTTACACTATTAAACTATTGATTATAGGTTATAAAATTAAAAAGATTAAATATTCACACATTTCACAATATTTTATTTTAAAAAATACTGATAATTTATAGGAACAATAAGGAACACATTCACTACCTTAAAATAGTTAAATAAACAAATAATTCATACGTTTTGACGAATATGTCATTGAATATAAAAATGTATAATAATACTGATTAGTAAATACTGTCTAGAAGATGGTTAAAATGGGAATAATATTAAAAAACAGAGGAAAATATAATAAACAATGTTTACGATATGATTATTAATTTTATAGATTCAGAACAATAAAATACGAAACTACAAGATTTATAAATCATCTAATATAGTCAAATTATTATTTCCGTTGATTTAGCCATTGAGAAAAATGATAAAAACAGCTGTCATATTTTCTTTAAAGTATATGTGAATCCCCAAAACATTTGTGCCACCATTCTTCTAAACAAATTAAAAAGAATTAAATATTTCACGATATATTTTATATCCTAAAATTATTTGATGTATATTAACTATGTTTAAATCAGTACACAATATATTTAGGCTATTTGAATATATTTTTATTTTAATGTTTTACATTTTATTTTGATTAAAATAGCCTTTATTATATGTAATAAAAGTATTGTACACTATTGCTCGGAACATCGTAAAGTCAGATATATGATTGTGAAATGAAATATTTAAAAAAATCAAAAATATCTAAAGTTTTGTTAAGGTAATTAATTTTTGTTTATATTCTAGGCTGTTTTTTGACTGCATGGTTTAGGGATGAATACAACGTGGGCGTTAATTAAAAAATCGGTAGATATAATTTTAGAAGGCTGTATTTATTGATTTTTTTAAAGAATTCATTTATATCACTTTTATTCACAATTCGAAACGATATCAACATTAATGAATTTTTATTTTTAGGATAAATACTACGCATTGTATCGTGCTAATTTTAATTTTTTATTATTTGTCCATCAACAATTACATTTTTTGTAAAACTACAAAGACAGTTACGCAAACAGCTGACTACTAAAACACTTAAAGCAAGATATGTTGAAATAGGAAGCCACTGACTCCCCTTAATGTTTTCCTTGCAAGTCAGGTTACCTAGGCCACTGTGAGAAGCTACAGAAACAAACAGGAGTTTGGAGCTATATGTAGAGTCGTTTGGCCTTTATAGAGTCATTTTACGCCCAATCACTCACTTTGTAAGCAGGGAAATATACTTCTAGATATTTCTCTTATCTTTGGGAATGTGAGAGTAAAATTACTGCGACAGCTGAGATATCTTACCATCCCGCATGGCCCATTCGATAGGAACAGCTCTTGAGAGTTTTTTTACAATTTAGGTATCACAAACATTTCGCGCTTCGTAAGCCCCTTAGCAGAATGTTATCACCATACTCAACTGGTTTATTAAAAAAAAAAACTATAAATGTGCCTTTAAAGCGATTTATTTAAACTTGAAGTAAAAATTCGTTTACGAATCTACAATACAAAAATGTTAGTAAACAATTATCTTTCAAGTGTTGTAAGAGATTTTTTAATTGAAAACTTTATTATAGACGCCTAAAAAACTTATTTAATCGACATAAACATAAAATTTCGCCTTTGTATAGTTTCCGTGAGATAAATATCGTCAGTATAATTTCCATCAGATTATGTAATGAGTAACATTCAAGTGAATTCAATAATAACATATGCTGATTTTGGTTATGTTGTAAAACAGCTGTTTTACATGTAGGTTATGTTACATTATTTATATAACACTGTTAGGAGAAAATATTATTAAATAGTTTTGATCTTAATTAATAATGATTATGTTACACTTAATTATCAATAAATATATTAATTTATTAAAACTTTGATTAATTTCAATACAAATAATTCAATATAACGATATTAATAAGTTATGTATTTTAACCCAAGTTTTTTAATGAATTTTAAAACATTCTTAGTAGCGTCTAATAACAAATATTTAGGTAACCTCTCAATACGTCAGATTAAATGTTTTTATCAATTAAAACCTTTTGTAGACGCGGCTATAAAGGTTTTTACTTCTATCGGCCTTCTCCGAGTGCCGCAACCTAATTTTTTTGTAACATTAATACTGAAATTAGGCCTAACTTGCAACATAAACCAGCATTTGATTGAATTAACCTACAATATAGGGCATAATGGACTTTGTATGTTTGTTGCACAGTTGACTGTAAAGCGTTGCTTGATTAATAACGATTAAGTTTATATCGTGCGCAAGAACAAAGGGCTAACACGCTATCGACACAAAAAGGTTTTCCCTAATGAGAGGAGTCTGTCATTCCTCTTCCGACACATGTTTTGTTGTTATTAATTTACTACAATGTAATAAACTTATTACACAGGTACATTCGAATATCATTGTCGAGGGGCTACCTCAATTGACCAAACTTCAACTAACCAAAATACGCACACAATTTACCCAACCTTTAGTTCAACAAAATACATGACATTCAAATAATCGTAAGTGCACGGACTTCAACTAATCAAAGTACACGGACTTCGACTGAAAGAAATGTTGCGGGTTATAGTTTTTCCATTCTGCAGGCGTTCATTGCATAACTGTTGGTTAATAAATGGAAATTAATATTTCTGCAGATATCTAAACTTTTTAGTTTTATTACTACCTTTAAATAGTTTCTGAAAAATACTAAGGTTTACCTTTATCGTTATTAAAGTAAATACAATGCAACAATATTACTCAGTTAAACCAAAAACTTGAAGTATCTTATTATAATTGTAAATAGTCGGAACGGAATTAAGATAACCTGCAACATATCTTTCAATTGAAGTCCGCGCACTTTGGTTAGTTAAAGTCCGCGCACTTTGATTAGTTGAAGTCCCTGCACTTTGGTTAGTTGAAGTCCCTGCACTTAGGTTAGTTGAAGTCCGCGAACTTTCGTTTAGTTGAACGTCGCGTATTTTGGTTAGTTGAAACTTGCGTACGATTTGGTTAGTTGAGTTTTAGTCATTTGAAGGCTACCGAGTTGGCGACAATCATTATTATTACAAATTAACGAACAGCATGTAGACTTTAAGTAAATAAAAAACCTCTTGACCACAAACATGTTTTATTTGGATCCTTATGAATTTTGGACTGCAAAAATTATCATCTTCGTAGGAAATTATTGCACAGAATATTTTTTGTAATAACTTCTTCTGAAGATGTATTACAATTGTATTTGCAATTGAAATGTACATGAGAATTTAAATCATATATATTCGTACAATCAAAATATTAGAAAGAACCGAAATTCTACAAACATAATAAAAAATAACAAATAAAACAAGTTACTTAAGATTACACCCTTTTGTTATATTTGTTTTATTTGTAATTATTTTTATGGTATTGGGGTTGTTTTCAATATTTTCATTGTAATATATTGTACCACTGTGCCCTTGATATTGCATAACATATATTTGTAGTTAAAAGGTTTTATTTATTTTAAAATAAGAAAAAAGGAAGACACATATGTTTCAAGTTGTTAGTGTAAGTGAATGGTAATACAGATACATTTTAACGTGACGTTTTAGAAAGTAAAATCCCAGCTACTGCCATAATATTTTACTTAAATCATTAATGTAAGTGTAACGTTAATAAAATACATTCATAAAATAAGTAAAGTTTTTAGGGGAGACAATTCATTACAATCTATGCCTGTGATACATAAATAGAGCATATAACATAATAATAACTTAAAAGTCGAAAATGGGGGTTCACAGTTTTTAATTATTACTCAAAGTTAAGAAACAGTTTTACAAAAATAAAATAAGTAAATAAAATAAATCTGGTGACTTTATGCTGTCAGGAATTAGAAATCAAGAAACTGACACATTTCAACACGAAACACATAACTAGCTCTAACTTAATATCTCTACCTATTCTCTAGCTATTTACTGATTTTATAACACAATCTTAAGGCTATTAGTATGGTACAATAACAAAAATCACAAAACATTATCTTCATAAATTTGACAGCCACATTTTATGTAGGTATGACTAAATATATGGGTCTATTACAATTACTTGTTCTAATATGATAACGTATTCTTTATTCCAGAATAGTTCTAACATTGACTTTAAGTACACTATGAGTGAAGTTAATATTTAAGCAAATTGTATAAATTGCTAATTTTTTTTATTCGTGGTCATTCTGTTAGTCAGATGAATATTTACACACAAATAGTCCAGTATGATTTAAGTTTTGAAAATGGAGATACTCCGAAACGCGTAAACGAAGGAAAATATTTCAATGTTAGGAAAGACAGAAAACTGTAACTCAGATATATAGAAAATGTATACGTTAATTTTTAAGATTATACGTGCTTTATTTTTTAAAACATTATTTAAATACATTCTTTAAATTGGCATTTAGTCAATTAAATATGGTGATATGTTTTCTTGTAATATAGTTAATAAATTTAAAATATTTCAAAAATAAGAATACTTTTAATAAATATATTTATTCAAAGATTTTCGCCGATTAAATAGTACCAGCATCTTCAGGAAAATAATTATCTAATAAAATATTTTTACAAAATTAAATCATATGTGCTACAAACGACCATATGTTTATAAGTATTGCACTTTATGTAACTTTTCTATAACATCAATGACCTTATAAATAGTTTGGTGCCTTGATCTCACTTGAATTTGTTCATAAATTAATTTGTCTTTAACTTTATACTTATAAATTTCCAATGTTTCTAATATATTCATTTTTAATCCTTTATTTAATTCTTTTATTAATTTCATATTTTCTATTTCCGGAAACTCGTGTCCATTTTTAATACAATGCGTAGCTAAATTTGATTTGTATATGTTTGGTTTGATATAAGCGTTTAAATGTTCTTTGTATCTTTCTTTTAATTTCTTTTTTGTTTGTCCTACATATAATTTTTTACAAGTTTGACATTTTATATTATATACTCCCTTTCTTTTGTGCATATTATTTTGATTTTTGTTATTGTTTATTAAATTTTTAATTTTATTATCAGTTTTATAAGTAATTTGTAAATTTGTTTCTTTAAATAATCTTGTAATTTTAGTTTTTTCTTTACCAGTGAATGTAAAAGTTGTCCAAATATTTTCTCTCTTATTAGGTACAAAGTTATTTTCGAGCTTCTTTTATTATGTTATTATTTAATTTATCTATAGTTTTCCTTTTAAATCCATTTTCTAAACCAATTTGATATATTATATTTTTCTCTTTTATTTGATGATTTAAGTTCATTGGTATTTTGTTCATTCTATGTAGTAAATTATAAAGCGCTGCAATTTTTTGGTTGTATGGATGATTTGAATAATTTGGTATTATTTGATTTGTCTGCGTTGGTTTTCTATATATATTATATTCAAATGATTCATTATTTCTAGTAATTGTAATATCTAAATAATTTAGTTTATTTTTTGATTCAAATTTATGAGTAAATTTTATATTTTCGTGTATATTATTTATACATTTTAATATTTTGTCAATATTTGAACCATTATTATTTGATATGTATAATCCATCATCTTCGTATCTAAACCAGTGTCCATTTTGATCATATGTTTTAATAATCTTAGCCTATCAATTTCAATGTCTATATTTTGTAAAAATATTTCCGATAATATGCTGGACATTGGAGAGCCCATTGTTAATCCATCCTTTTGTTTATAAATTTTATTATTATACAAAAAAATAATTTTGATTTAATATGATTTTTAATGTATTTATTATTTCTTGTGTTAATGTGTTATCTTTTTCAAATGTATCTATATTATGTTTTACTATTTCAAGTGTTTTCATTTTAGGTATGTTATTATACATGTTAGTAACATCAAATGATATTAATTTTGTATTATTATCAATTTTAGTATCTTTTAATTTTCAATAAGATCAATTGAGTTTTTTATATTATGAGTATTATTTAATTTTACCTTATCTTTAAGTAATAAAGCCAAATATTTTGAAATTTTATAAGAAGGAGCAGTTGTAAAATTAACTAATAGTCTAATTGGTTTATCTTCTTTGTGCAACTTAATTAGCCCATTTAATCTTTTGATTTTATAATTCTCATTTATATAATTATTAGTATATTTTTTATTAAATAATTTAGATGATGTTTTATTATATTTTTTATTTCATTTTGATATTTGTCTGTGGGATCTTTATTTATTTGTGTTTATTGGTTTTTAGATATATAATTTTCAGTTTTATTTATATGTTCTTGTTTATCAATAATAACTACAGCATTACCTTTATGAACTAGGTTAACAAATATGAAATATTATATGTCAAGGACGCAAATAATAATGTAAAAACAATAAAAAATTCAAGTAAATTATTGCAAAAGTGTAATGCAACTTAACTTGAACATACTATTGCAAATTCACATATTTAAAAATCTTTACCTCCACTGATCTACATTACTTTCATAACATATAAGAAAGGTTGAGGCAACTTTTGTTATATTTATTTATTGTTATAACCTTTTAGTTTCAAATATCATTAAAACTTCTGGTTCTGCTTCAACACAACAAACTGCTGCAAGTTTTTTTTTCTAAATGTTTAGGTTCATTAAATATATTGTTCTTTTATTCCATAAACATTTTCTTTATTAGAGATTTGTATTAAAACTGTGAAGATATACTTGTTATATTTTGTTTCCCTAAGGGAAGCCAAATCTTTAATACAGTCCTTAAGAATCTATTTATTACACTTATTGAAAGTATATATTATTTAGTCTACTTAATCGTCTCACATTTTAAACTCATATTATATTTTACTCTGTCTCAAAGATTAGGGATATACACCAAACACACATTTATAAGGTAAACAAAGAAGTTCTTCTGAGAAAACACAAATTAATTACCAAATGCTATTTTCTAAACGGGAGAAGACGGTTTTATTGATTTTCTTTCAACGAATTTAATGATTACATTATATCCTAAAATAGGAACTTGCAGATTTTGTTGTAAAACTACCTATTACTATTTTATGGAATGTTGAAAACTATTTATAATTTAACTTCAGTCTATTTAAACTATGTATTATTAAATATAATTGACATTTAAAATTTATGTTAAATAATTAAGTTACACACAGAGATGAGTTATTTATACATAAAACAATCTCAAAATTAATATTTTCCTTTAATATAAAAACGTTTTTTTTAAGAAATTGTTCTAGTCAATTCAAAATGAAATTTAGACATAATTACTGTTTACATTTAATTGTAACATTGAAATTAAGTACAAAAGTGGTGAATAGTGAAGCAATTAAAACATCTGTATACGGATACAAACCATTGTGAAATAACTTCCTACGCGGTTTGATTAGTTTTATTATTATTATTACAAATAACTCGATTATTTATTTAAGCTTTTTTTGATTTTACTGAGTTCTGTTTAATCAAATTTCTCAGCCCATGTATTAAATTCTGAAAATTTTAAATTAAACAAAAATTTATTTGGTTTGCGCCAAATAAAGCAGTTTTTTCTGCCAAATCGCCCCTCTTGTACATAATGCGACCTTTGAGCCCTTTGTGTACCAACGCAGCACATCTTATCCCTCCCCCTCCGAGATCCCACGAAACCGCCGCTCGCTGGGTCAAATTATCTGCTGCCTTATTTCGTTATAAATATCCTTTTAGAACGGTGTGAATAATTTTTTGATAACTATTGCTTTCTGTAACCAACCACATGCAAATTTGTCGAATTTTGTTTTCTTTTCCCTTGTGTTTAGCAAGTCAAACATTAAACTTTAAAAACAAAGATTTATAGCGTTTTTAGTGTTTCTGCCAAATAATTAAACTTATAAAAACTTGATTTGAATATAATTACCTGTGATATAAACTCTTTAGCTTTGAATATAGAAACCCTGTAAAAATATTTAGGCATATATTGTCTGAGAGTTTGAGTTTTTATGAGTTTTTATGGTTTGGCTAAGTGTGTGAGTGTGTGTTTGTGTGTGTGTGTGTGTGTGTGTGTGTGTGTGTGCGTTCGCTTGTGCATGTGTGCTCGCGCTCATCAAATATTTCTATTATGATACGTCAAAACTATTAAATTATTAATAAAACAAATTTCAATTTTTATTTATTAGTAAATACTGTTTGGTTTTACAGTCAAAGAATACCAATTATGCCTGTTATATATATATATATATATATATATATATATATATATGTGTGTGTGTGTGTGTGTGTGTGTGTGTACTGGATAAAAATTTTAATAAATTAGGTTTCACATTTTCAAGATTTCACAAACTTTTGTGCCCTAAATGCTCTAAGTAGAAATTATATAATTATAGTTCATGTGAAAATTTTTATTTCTTTGTTTTTCACAGTTATCCAAGAAACATATTCATATTAGATCCGGTTTTAATGAAATTGTGTCGGAGAAAAGTTATTAAAATTTTGTTATTATGCTTCTCACATTCTCCATGGCAACGGTCTGATTAGTGCGAAAGTTTTATGTATTTTTAAATAAAATGTCAATTCAGTTTCCTGAATATACATAAAATGTTACTGTCATATAATTTCCTCTTTACTACTTTTTCACCATATTTAATTGTTCAAAACATCTCACTCAAAAGGGTTGTTATTTTCATCCCTTAATGGTAATGGCGGTCGATATCTCATTTTATCATATACTGTAATTACGGATGATTGCAACATAGTTTTAAAACTTCAACATGATTTGTGCTGCATTTAAATTGTAATTTCCCTTTCTTAAAGTTCATTTTACCAAATATAAACTTTAGGTTAGAAACTCAACAACTATTTATGCCGTTATGAAAAGTGGATGAAGTTATTTGAAATTGGATAGATACAACAGTGCAGAAGGTTTACTTTGTGAGACTATGTAAGTTATATGCAATTTTACAACTGTTTTAGTACTATTTATTTCGGCGCGTAGTATTTTGTCGTAGCTTCAATTCGTGGTTAACAACGTCACTTACGATCCAAACGAGTAGCGTACAAGACTTAGGGTTAATATTGTAGCGCAAAGCAATGTGTAAAATACCAGTAGCTTTAAAACTATATCAAAGCCTGAAAAACAATTTTATAACTCTTAACCCACTCACAAAGCTATAATGATCATCCAAACTCTCATCTTGAAAAGACCTTTACTACAAAGACCTGCCTCCACTTCACACAACGACTTCAGCTTTACGTACAAAGAAACATAAGTTCTCTGGTGCATAAACGTTAACATGGAAATCCATGCCACAATTTCAACACAGGTTAGACCGGAAGGCCATTTCACATACTTTACCAGGAACATAAAAGCACTCGTACACACATAAACGTTGCCCCACATTTCATATCTGCAATGCACATTCACTCATACACATAAAAGCACTCGTACACACACAAACGTTGCCCCACATTTCATATCTGCAATGCACATTCACTCATACACATAAAAGCACTCGTACACAAACAAACGTTGCCCCACATTTCATATCTGCAATGAACATTCACTCATACACATAAAAGCACTCGTACACAAACAAACGTTGCCCCACATTTCATATCCGCAATGCACATTCACTCACACACATAAAAGCACTCGTACACAAACAAACGTTGCCCCACATTTCATATCTGCAATGCACATTCACTCACACACATAAAAGCACTCGTACACAAACAAACGTTGCCCCACATTTCATATCTGCAATGCACATTCACTCACACACATAAAAGCACTCGTACACACACAAACGTTGCCCCACATTTCATATCTGCAATGCACATTCACTCACACACATAAAAGCACTCGTACACAAACAAACGTTGCCCCACATTTCATATCTGCAATGCACATTCACTCATACACATAAAAGCACTCGTACACAAACAAACGTTGCCCCACATTTCATATCTGCAATGCACATTCACTCACACACATAAAAGCACTCGTACACAAACAAACGTTGCCCCACATTTCATATCTGCAATGCACATTCACTCACACACATAAAAGCACTCGTACACAAACAAACGTTGCCCCACATTTCATATCTGCAATGCACATTCACTCACACACATAAAAGCACTCGTACACAAACAAACGTTGCCCCACATTTCATATCCGCAATGCACATTCACTCACACACATAAAAGCACTCGTACACACACAAACGTTGCCCCACATTTCATATCCGCAATTCACATTCACTCACATACATAAAAGCACTCGTACACAAACAAACGTTGCCCCACATTTCATATCCGCAATGCACATTCACTCACACACATAAAAGCACTCGTACACAAACAACCGTTGCCCCACATTTCATATCTGCAATGCACATTCACTCACACACATAAAAGCACTCGTACACAAACAAACGTTGCCCCACATTTCATATCTGCAATGCACATTCACTCACACACATAAAAGCACTCGTACACACACAAACGTTGCCCCTCATTTCATATCCGCAATGCACATTCACTCACACACATAAAAGCACTCGTACACAAACAAACGTTGCCCCACATTTCATATCTGCAATGCACATTCACTCACACACATAAAAGCACTCGTACACACACAAACGTTGCCCCTCATTTCATATCCGCAATGCACATTTACTCACACACATAAAAGCACTCGTACACAAACAAACGTTGCCCCTCATTTCATATCTGCAATGCACATTCACTCACACACATAAAAGCACTCGTACACACACAAACGTTGCCCCTCATTTCATATCCGCAATGCACATTCACTCACACACATAAAAGCACTCGTACACAAACAAACGTTGCCCCACATTTCATATCTGCAATGCACATTCACTCACACACATAAAAGCACTCGTACACAAACAAACGTTGCCCCACATTTCATATCTGCAATGCACATTCACTCACACACATAAAAGCACTCGTACACAAACAAACGTTGCCCCACATTTCATATCTGCAATGCACATTCACTCACACACATAAAAGCACTCGTACACAAACAACCGTTGCCCCACATTTCATATCTGCAATGCACATTCACTCACACACATAAAAGCACTCGTACACAAACAAACGTTGCCCCACATTTCATATCTGCAATGCACATTCACTCACACACATAAAAGCACTCGTACACAAACAAACGTTGCCCCACATTTCATATCTGCAATGCACATTCACTCATACACATAAAAGCACTCGTACACAAACAAACGTTGCCCCACATTTCATATCTGCAATGCACATTCACTCACACACATAAAAGCACTCGTACACAAACAACCGTTGCCCCACATTTCATATCTGCAATGCACATTCACTCACACACATAAAAGCACTCGTACACAAACAACCGTTGCCCCACATTTCATATCTGCAATGCACATTCACTCATACACATAAAAGCACTCGTACACAAACAAACGTTGCCCCACATTTCATATCTGCAATGCACATTCACTCACACACATGAAAGCACTCGTACACACACAAACGTTGCCCCACATTTCATATCCGCAATGCACATTCACTCACACACATAAAAGCACTCGTACACACACAAACGTTGCCCCACATTTCATATCCGCAATGCACATTCACTCACACACATAAAAGCACTCGTACACAAACAAACGTTGCCCCACATTTCATATCTGCAATGCACATTCACTCACACACATAAAAGCACTCGTACACAAACAAACGTTGCCCCACATTTCATAGCCGCAATGCACATTCACTCACACACATAAAAGCACTCGTACACAAACAAACGTTGCCCCACATTTCATAGCCGCAATGCACATTCACTCACACACATAAAAGCACTCGTACACAAACAAACGTTGCCCCACATTTCATAGCCGCAATGCACATTCACTCACACACATAAAAGCACTCGTACACACACAAACGTTGCCCCACATTTCATATCCGCAATGCACATTCACTCACACACATAAAAGCACTCGTACACAAACAAACGTTGCCCCACATTTCATATCCGCAACACATTCACTCACACACATAAAAGCTACATTTGCAATGACTAAATAAAAAAAAGTTTTTAAACACAATAGAGTTGAAAATACAATTCAAATTTACCTCAATAACCTCTTTATCAATTGTAAGAAAATTTGTATACATCTAGACATCATTTCCTAACCACCGTCGTACTCTTTTTCTTAGTTTCTCTGTCCGAAAAATATTGTTATACAATCAAAATGCCTGATACAGCGGTTTTATTTAGGTAAAATTTGAATTAGTGATACTATAGGTCAATGTTTACTTATTAGTTCACGTGCATAGGTGTAAACTAAAATCTGAAGTTGGAGAGGGAAACAAGTAAATAAACTGATATATATTAATACAAAATTATATGGAGTAATGAATACCAACAAATACTCTTTTATTACAAGGTATAGGTGGTAAAATTGAACTGTTTAAAAATATTGTAACTTTCAATATATTTGTTTATCTTATTGATATTTTGCCTATTATATTTGACTACCATAATGTACAATAAAATAATATTAATATAAACATGTGTTTGTAACTAAATGTTTGGATATGTTTCTACGGAAATCAGAATGTCAGAAAATTGTTTACAGTCGGCAACAAACATACACGTAGCAGTAAAGTTGAAATACATAACAAAAATAAGAAATGGGCCGTTAGAGCATGCATTACGTGCATAATGTCTCTGAGAAGAAATAAAATGGCAGAAATTGCGCAAAGGATAAAAGTAGCCGGCCACGTTTTTAGGTACACATTCGTTTACTTATAGAGCTAAGATATTGCCGGTGTCATGTCATATATTTCCTGCCAGATTTAATTTTTTAAAATTGCGTATTTTAAAAATTAATATCTTTAACGATTTGTCAAGTCTTGTAAGTTAAAAATTGTATTAACAATAATAATTTTAATTTAAAACAAAATCCCAAAAGATAGATAATTTTGTTATATTTTACATTTTACCCATCAATAAACCTCGTATTCAACCCAAAAAACAGTTTGTTATTTCTATAAGTAAGTAGTTTAAAAACTTTACAACGGTAAAAATTAAAACGCTTCCCTATATATCTCACTACACACTAGTTTATTAAAGCAGACTAGTTTCGACGACGATATCGCCTTCATTACTGCTTGGCTACTACTAACTTTTTCCTTAATATTTAAAACTTTAGTTTAAAAAATTAATAAACGTATTACGTTTACACGTCCACACTTCAACCCACGAGATATTATGTTTATGGAAATATTTAATAATGAAATAGCTCAATAACAGAATCTTCGTTAAAATTAATACGCGCACACATACTCACGCACACCTACGTGCGAGCGCTCATATACTTGGTACAAATATTTCAATTATTAACGCACCTTAAGGGGACTGCTGATAAACACAACACGTATAAAGCAAGGGCGAGGAAGTGTGTGCAAATAGGCTGCAGAGGGTACCCCCTCCCGCATTGCGATCTTTGCGTGTTTCGCCGCTCTGCCTTGCTTCTCTTACAGCCCAGCGTCCGTCTTATGAATTATTCAGCAACACTATGCATGAAAGAAAAATACATGGTTTTTTCTCTTAATAAAATGCAAACATTAGAAAGACTTTCGTCCAAATCTTTCATAATATTTTGAACAGTTCTGTTGTAAGAATGAATCTTCTGATGGTAACACGATAAACAGAATTCTGTGATTTCCGTAAACTCTGTAAAGTTTAATAAACATATAAAAGTACCCTAATTAAGTGAGGAAAAATCATCACGGGGTTTAAATAGTTTTCTAGAATAAAATCTAAAGCACCGCTAATGATTGTTAGTTTGTTTTTACACAAACCATGGTTTAACCAAAGTTTTTCAACCATTTTATCAGTGTAAAATAAAAACTGTATAAAAATGGTAATACTGTATATCTTAAAGTAATAAAACTCTAACTTGCTAAGCTATGAGAAATCTGTACGTGCAGGGAAATTAAAGCTTTTTTAACAATGCAAAGTTCTATTACAAATAAATAAAACCTCTTATACTACAAACACTTTTTATGTATGTCCTGATGTACATTTAGATTGCAAAGCAATCATCTTCAGAAGAAATTACTACATCTTGTAGGACCCCCTTCAGAGGATTAGTCAGTTATGTCGTAGTATATTCCCCTGAAGATGATTGCTTTGCAATCTAAATGTACACCAAGGCATAGATACAGTTTTTTATGGTTTAGGAGGTTTTATTTATGACATAGCCAGGGGGTCTAAAAATCAGGGTATTTTAAAACATTTCTCTCCCACTTTGTACAGTTAAACAGATTAAGCAAATTTTAATTCGGTTAGATAGAAATTAATTATTACATTAGCAGAGAGAATGTAGTTTATGCTAACTAATTACAACTATTAAACATCTGACACATTCTATAACTTTATAGTCAAACATAAAATTAACCTTTATGGTCTCGTGTTTTAAAGCCGGTGACAAGAATGAGCAATAAATGCTTCACTCATGACATTTAGGGGTAATATATTACCATGTTTCCTATAACCCCATGGTTAGTTACCGATACAGATATTTTATATTTACTATCGATATATCATGTTGGATAATGCATGTTTATATTACTGGTGGTAATAAGAACGCTTATAAAGCGCCATTATATGACGTAGGTTTGTGGAAAATCTATGGAAAAATTTGTGGAAAATGTCTAATTATTTCAAGCTTGAATTTTCCGATTTTCTAATACTAATCTTAAAATATCTTGCCAAGCCTACTTAGAACTTAGAAAATATAAGGTGTAATTGTGGAAAATGTCTAATTATTTCAGGCTTGAAATTTGCGATTTTCTAATACTAATCTTAAAATGTCTTGCCAAGCCTACTTAGAACTTAGAAAATATAAGGTGTAATTGTGGAAAATGTCTAATTATTTCAGGCTTGAAATTTCCGATTTTCTAATACTAATCTAAAAATATCTTGCCAAGCCTAGTTAGAACTTAGAAAATTAAAGGTGTGATTGTGGAAAATGTCTAATTATTTCAGGCTTGAAATTTGCGATTTTCTAATACTAATCTAAAAATATCTTGCCAAGCCTAGTTAGAACTTAGAAAATTAAAGGTGTGATTGTGGAAAATGTCTAATTATTTCAGGCTTGAAATTTGCGATTTTCTAATACTAATCTAAAAATATCTTGCCAAGCCTAGTTAGAACTTAGAAAATTAAAGGTGTGATTGTGGAAAATGTCTAATTATTTCAGGCTTGAAAATTCCGATTTTCTAATACTAATCTTAAAATAGGTTGCCAAGCCTACTTAGAACTTAGAAAAAAGGTGTAATTGATCCCCAGTCGAAAAGGGACAATAAAACAGAAATTTATATTTTAGTAAGTTACCATATAGTTATATTACAATACATCAAGAACCGCTTAAGATTCAAATGTCTATAAAACACGTAATTAAAAAAAGTCAATTCCTACTAAATCAACAAAAAAAGTTATATTTTTACTTTTTTTTATTTTATAATTACAATTAATATAAATATGTATATCCATATGACAGAATAACAATATTACGTGACAAACTAAAAAGCGATTTTTTTGGGGGATTTTCCATTTTCAGTATTTAAAAAAAGTCAATTCCTACTAAATCAACAAAAAAAGTTATATTTTTACTTTTTTTTATTTTATAATTACAATTAATATAAATATGTATATCCATATGACAGAATAACAATATTACGTGACAAACTAAAAAGCGATTTTTTTGGGGGATTTTCCATTTTCAGTATTTAAAAAAAGTCAATTCCTACTAAATCAACAAAAAAAGTTATATTTTTACTTTTTTTTATTTTATAATTACAATTAATATAAATATGTATATCCATATGACAGAATAACAATATTACGTGACAAACTAAAAAGCGATTTTTTTGGGGGATTTTCCATTTTCCTTCCTACGTGTGGTGTTGAACTATTATTTTTGTTTGTTACTATTTATAGACTTTCTTTTTTCTATAATTTTCTACTTTTCCGATAGATTTATATTCCTATTTAGAGTATCATAAAACATGCCCTTCATAGCATCGTCACACTACTCGTTGAAAGGTTTCGGAGGACCTCCATCGGTCAGAACGTTTTTGGAACGGTTCATGAAGCAGTTCATCGAACGGTTCATAAAACCTTCTGACCGATAGAGAACCTACGAAACGTGTCAACGAGTAGTGGTGACGATGCTGTGAAGGGCGGGTCTTATGATACTCTATATAAGATTAAGGATGTTATTATATACCTCCCCAACAGATTATAAAAAAATTATAAGCGCCTATTTAATCCAGAGCGAATGAACAGTGTTTTAAATATTTTTTCTATTTATTCATTACAGTTTAATTCTTACAACTCAACCTATTTTTCTCTAATTTACAAAGAAGATGGCTAAGATGGGATTCGTGATGATATATAATGCATTAATACCCATCATTTGGTCACGAAATCATAGTTTTGTAAAGATATTAACAAGAACCCCGCTCATAGTAAAATATACTAGAGTAATGGTATCTATTCGATGAGTTCAGACTAAACCCTTGGTTTTGGTAAGTTCCAGTCTATAAACAGCTGTTGTAGCTATGCCGAGAGCTACATAAAACCAGCGTTGCTAGCTTGTAAAGGTTTTACGTTACTGGAAATAAAAGCCAATCCTTCATGTAAAACGGTGGTCAAGCTGATTGGATTAGAACATTCCCAAAGTTTATTCAGCTTTATATAACTGACAATGCAATTATACTTATTAGAAAATATTCAGGCGTTACTGGAAATAAAAGCCAATTCTTCATGTAAAACGGTGGTCAAGCTGATTGGATTAGAACATTCCCAAAGATGTTTTCAGCTTTATATAACTGACAATGCAATTTTACTTATTAGAAAATATTCAGGCGTTACTGGAAATAAAAGCCAATTTTTTATGTAAAACGGTTGACATGCTGATTGGATTAGAACATTCCCAAAGTTGTTTTCAGCTTTATATAACTTACAATGCAATTTTACTTATTAGAAAATATTCAGGCGTTACTGGAAATAAAAGCCAATTCTTTATGTAAAACGGTGGTCAAGCTGATTGGATTAGAACATTCCCAAAGTTGTTTACAGCTTTATATAACTGATAATGCAATTATACTTATTAGAAAATATTCAGGCATTACTAGAAATAAAAGCCAATTTTTTATGTAAAACGGTTGACATGCTGATTGGATTAGAACATTCCCAAAGTTGTTTACAGCTTTATATAACTGATAATGCAATTATACTTATTAGAAAATATTCAGGCATTACTAGAAATAAAAGCCAATTTTTTATGTAAAACGGTTGACATGCTGATTGGATTAGAACATTCCCAAAGTTGTTTACAGCTTTATATAACTGATAATGCAATTATACTTATTAGAAAATATTCAGGCATTACTAGAAATAAAAGCCAATTTTTTATGTAAAACGGTGGTCAAGCTGATTGGATTAGAACATTCCCAAAGTTGTTTACAGCTTTATATAACTGATAATGCAATTATACTTATTAGAAAAAATTCAGGCATTACTAGAAATAAAAGCCAATTTTTTATGTAAAACGGTTGACATGCTGATTGGATTAGAACATTCCCAAAGTTGTTTACAGCTTTATATAACTGATAATGCAATTATACTTATTAGAAAATATTCAGGCATTACTAGAAATAAAAGCCAATTTTTTATGTAAAACGGTTGACATGCTGATTGGATTAGAACATTCCCAAAGTTGTTTACAGCTTTATATAACTGATAATGCAATTATACTTATTAGAAAATATTCAGGCATTACTAGAAATAAAAGCCAATTTTTTATGTAAAACGGTGGTCAAGCTGATTGGATTAGAACATTCCCAAAGTTGTTTACAGCTTTATATAACTGATAATGCAATTATACTTATTAGAAAATATTCAGGCATTACTAGAAATAAAAGCCAATTTTTTATGTAAAACGGTTGACATGCTGATTGGATTAGAACATTCCCAAAGTTGTTTACAGCTTTATATAACTGATAATGCAATTATACTTATTAGAAAATATTCAGGCATTACTAGAAATAAAAGCCAATTTTTTATGTAAAACGGTTGACATGCTGATTGGATTAGAACATTCCCAAAGTTGTTTTCAGCTTTATATAACTTACAATGCAATTTTACTTATTAGAAAATATTCAGGCGTTACTGGAAATAAAAGCCAATTCTTTATGTAAAACGGTGGTCAAGCTGATTGGATTAGAACATTCCCAAAGTTGTTTACAGCTTTATATAACTGATAATGCAATTATACTTATTAGAAAATATTCAGGCATTACTAGAAATAAAAGCCAATTTTTTATGTAAAACGGTGGTCAAGCTGATTGGATTAGAACATTCCCAAAGTTGTTTTCAGCTTTATATAACTGATAATGCAATTATACTTATTAGAAAATATTCAGGCATTACTAGAAATAAAAGCCAATTTTTTATGTAAAACGGTTGACATGCTGATTGGATTAGAACATTCCCAAAGTTGTTTTCAGCTTTATATAACTTACAATGCAATTTTACTTATTAGAAAATATTCAGGCGTTACTGGAAATAAAAGCCAATTCTTCATGTAAACCGGTGGTCAAGCTGATTGGATTAGAACATTCCCAAAGTTGTTTTCAGCTTTATATAACTTACAATGCAATTTTACTTATTAGAAAATATTCAGGCGTTACTGGAAATAAAAGCCAATTCTTCATGTAAACCGGTGGTCAAGCTGATTGGATTAGAACATTCCCAATGTTGTTTACAGCTTTATATAACTGATAATGCAATTATACTTATTAGAAAATATTCAGGCATTACTAGAAATAAAAGCCAATTTTTTATGTAAAACGGTAATCAAGCTGATTGGATTAGAATATTCCCAAAGTTGTTTTCAGCTTTGTATAACAGACAATGCAATTTTACTTATTAGAAAATATTCAGGCGTTACTGGAAATAAAAGCCAATTCTTTATGTAAAACGGTGGTCAAGCTGATTGGATTAGAACATTCCCAAAGTTGTTTACAGCTTTATATAACTGATAATGCAATTATACTTATTAGAAAATATTCAGGCATTACTAGAAATAAAAGCCAATTTTTTATGTAAAACGGTTGACATGCTGATTGGATTAGAACATTCCCAAAGTTGTTTTCAGCTTTATATAACTTACAATGCAATTTTACTTATTAGAAAATATTCAGGCGTTACTGGAAATAAAAGCCAATTTTTTATGTAAAACGGTTGACATGCTGATTGGATTAGAACATTCCCAAAGTTGTTTACAGCTTTATATAACTGATAATGCAATTATACTTATTAGAAAATATTCAGGCATTACTAGAAATAAAAGCCAATTTTTTATGTAAAACGGTTGACATGCTGATTGGATTAGAACATTCCCAAAGTTGTTTACAGCTTTATATAACTGATAATGCAATTATACTTATTAGAAAATATTCAGGCATTACTAGAAATAAAAGCCAATTTTTTATGTAAAACGGTGGTCAAGCTGATTGGATTAGAACATTCCCAAAGTTGTTTACAGCTTTATATAACTGATAATGCAATTATACTTATTAGAAAATATTCAGGCATTACTAGAAATAAAAGGCAATTTTTTATGTAAAACGGTTGACATGCTGATTGGATTAGAACATTCCCAAAGTTGTTTACAGCTTTATATAACTGATAATGCAATTATACTTATTAGAAAATATTCAGGCATTACTAGAAATAAAAGCCAATTTTTTATGTAAAACGGTTGACATGCTGATTGGATTAGAACATTCCCAAAGTTGTTTTCAGCTTTATATAACTTACAATGCAATTTTACTTATTAGAAAATATTCAGGCGTTACTGGAAATAAAAGCCAATTCTTTATGTAAAACGGTGGTCAAGCTGATTGGATTAGAACATTCCCAAAGTTGTTTACAGCTTTATATAACTTACAATGCAATTTTACTTATTAGAAAATATTCAGGCATTACTAGAAATAAAAGCCAATTTTTTATGTAAAACGGTGGTCAAGCTGATTGGATTAGAACATTCCCAAAGTTGTTTTCAGCTTTATATAACTGATAATGCAATTATACTTATTAGAAAATATTCAGGCATTACTAGAAATAAAAGCCAATTTTTTATGTAAAACGGTTGACATGCTGATTGGATTAGAACATTCCCAAAGTTGTTTTCAGCTTTATATAACTTACAATGCAATTTTACTTATTAGAAAATATTCAGGCGTTACTGGAAATAAAAGCCAATTCTTCATGTAAACCGGTGGTCAAGCTGATTGGATTAGAACATTCCCAAAGTTGTTTTCAGCTTTATATAACTTACAATGCAATTTTACTTATTAGAAAATATTCAGGCGTTACTGGAAATAAAAGCCAATTCTTCATGTAAACCGGTGGTCAAGCTGATTGGATTAGAACATTCCCAATGTTGTTTACAGCTTTATATAACTGATAATGCAATTATACTTATTAGAAAATATTCAGGCATTACTAGAAATAAAAGCCAATTTTTTATGTAAAACGGTAATCAAGCTGATTGGATTAGAATATTCCCAAAGTTGTTTTCAGCTTTGTATAACAGACAATGCAATTTTACTTATTAGAAAATATTCAGGCGTTACTGGAAATAAAAGCCAATTCTTTATGTAAAACGGTGGTCAAGCTGATTGGATTAGAACATTCCCAAAGTTGTTTACAGCTTTATATAACTGATAATGCAATTATACTTATTAGAAAATATTCAGGCATTACTAGAAATAAAAGCCAATTTTTTATGTAAAACGGTTGACATGCTGATTGGATTAGAACATTCCCAAAGTTGTTTTCAGCTTTATATAACTTACAATGCAATTTTACTTATTAGAAAATATTCAGGCGTTACTGGAAATAAAAGCCAATTCTTCATGTAAACCGGTGGTCAAGCTGATTGGATTAGAACATTCTCAATGTTGTTTTCAGCTTTATATAACTGACAATGCAATTTTACTTATTAGAAAATATTCAGGCGTTACTGGAAATAAAAGCCAATTCTTCATGTAAAACGGTGGTCAAGCTGATTGGATTAGAACATTCCCAAAGTTGTTTTCAGCTTTATATAACTGACAATGCAATTTTACTTATTAGAAAATATTCAGGCGTTACTGGAAATAAAAGCCAATTCTTCATGTAAAACGGTGGTCAAGCTGATTGGATTAGAACATTCCCAAAGTTGTTTTCAGCTTTATATAACTGACAATGCAATTATACTTATTAGAAAATATTCAGGCGTTACTGAAGAATATAATGCTCAAGTCTTCATGTTAATTTTAAAATGCAGTTATTCTGAACTGAAATCAAAGAATATAGATTTACTTTATCACAATATGTTGTGTTATTACTTTAATAAAATAGTGCATATGGTATTACGCAACAGGTAGTTTAAATTGTTTTCGGTTTGAGTAATGCATGTTATGTTAATGAAAACGAATGATTCGTTTTTTATAAATAAAATGTTAACAAGGAAAAAGAAAAGATGGCAAATTTAATTGAATGTATTCAATAAACATATATATCATAAAAACTGGCGTATCTATCATCAAGTGTGTTTAAATTGTATCAAACTGACTAAATGACGAAATCATATGTTACCGCTTACTTTAAGCGAAATGGGCTAAAATATTGCATTCCTTACCCCTTTTGTGAAAAACTTTCTCCAATATGAAACTAAAATAAGTAATAAAATGTATTTATTGAAATATAGCTTGAAAAAACTCCATTAAAATCAAGTGTCGTCCACTACAAGTTTAAAAAATTGTATTTGAATTTGCGCGTGTGAATAAAAGCATTTTATTAACGACCGAAAATTTGTACATATATATATATATATATATATATATATATATATATATATATAGAGAGAGAGAGAGAGAGAGAGAGAGAGAGAGAGAGAGAGAGTAAACTAACAGAATAAATTCAAAAAATACAAGAATAAAATGAAAGACAATATCTCAGACCTTTATATTCGCTGTTCAGTTTAAACTTTGAGGAAAAAACACGCTAATTTGAGTAGCTCGAGGTGTTTTTAAGTTGCGAAGTATTTAAGTTGGTTCTCAGTAGTTGTCATTAAAACTAAGAATTTAATTAAAGTTTATTTCGTAATTTAGAAAGCATTATTAGTGAACAAAAAAGTAGCATTAGTTGCTAGATCAATATTTATTGTGTTTTTTATTTAAGTGTTTTTCAAAATTACCAGTTTTAAAATAACAATACAGTTTGATTTTCAGGATTTACTACAACCAATTACGAAACAGAATAACGTCTGATTGGAATAACGCTATGTTTGGTAAAATCAGTGGTATGAAGGAATCTTCGGATTACAGGTCAGGTGCTTCACGAGTAAACTTTGCAAATCCCTACCCATCCAGGGCTGAAAAGAATAATGTTTCACACAATATCCCTGGGGCACAACATCCTTGGGGCTCAATATGCCTGCGACACAATATCCCTGGGGCACAATATCCCAGGGACATAATATCACAGGGGCAAAATATCCCCGGGACACAATATCCCTGGGATACAATATCTCTGGGACACAATATCCCTGGGGCACAATATCCCTGGAACAAAATAACCCTGGGACACAATATCGCTACGACACAATATCCCTAGGACACAATATTCCCTGGGACACAATATGCCTAGGGCACAATATCCCTGGGGCTCAATATCACTGGGATACAATATCTCAAAGACACAATATCCCTGGGGCACCATATTCCAGGGACACAATATAGCTACGGCACAATATCCCTGGGGCACAATTTCCCTGGAACAAAATATCCTTATTTAAATTATCAGGCGCAATGAAAATTATATTATCACGACTTTTATGAAACTTGTTGCTAGCTTTCATAAATATATGGTCTATCATAAGGATGAATGTGTATAATTACAGAAATTAAAAACAAACAATTCTTTTCTAAGTCATATCATTGTCTTTTCCTGTAACAATATTGTTTTTTCTAATGGAAACATTTAGTCACTTCAATAAGGAAAACTCTTTCAGGTTCTCTTTAACCTTCTAGTAACAGTAACCATGTTCTTTTTACGGGTATGTTGTCAGTTGAAAATTATTTTTTTCTAAACATCTGTACAAATTTTTTGCCAAGTTAATAGCAAAAGTGTAGCTCTAGTCAAGTGTTTATTACCTCTTTTACGTGAGTAATATTGTACGTTTAGCTGGATACGTGCTTCCGATATTTTCCTGGTTTTAACAATGAAAACCTGGAAATAATGGGCGCTCAAATATCTGGAAAGTAGATTGGTGCAGTTTCTATTAAACTGGGCTTCAGTGCAACGTTTCTATCTCTATTTGGATCGAAACTCTGGTCTGAAGTCGATTCCCTCACATAAAACTTTATATCGAATGTACAAAACCGATTCATTATATAAACAGATTTCCTAAATAATCCGACCGAAATGCAGAGGGATTACGGATAATTGAACAAATTTTATTCAATTCCTTCTAATAACACACTCTAATGGTACACAATCGTTCTATATATAACTTGTTCAAATTTTCAGTTGTTTTTAAAATACTTTTTATTCATCCACTCAAGGTCAAATATATTAATTGAAAGTTGAGTGGATGACAATTGATTGACAAAGTTCATTAAATAAATTCAATAATTTTTTTATTTCTGTATTAGAGAAAAACGTTTTACAAAAGGGCAAGGTAATATAGTTATAGCATCCCAGTTCGTTTTAGAATAGTGATAAAATATGGTTCCAATAAACAGCCGATATGTGTTATAGGTTATGTGATAGAAAAGCTGATTTAACGCATAGGGTACGTTACTTCATTTATATTTTTGTTAATTATTCAATAAAATAACAAAAACATTTTTCCCTCTTAACCTAAGTAGGACTTTTCTTTAAATATGTATGCTTATATTATTTTTTTTTCAATTATCCTCAAATAATTTTAAAGATAGTTTTTTTTTTAACTTAAATACGTTTTTTAAAATAAAATTGAAATTCTAAAACACAAAAAACAGATATTTTGATAACGTGTTTCAATAAGTAAAGAGATAAAAACAATCAAAATTGGTCTTATTTCGGTACAATGGCGAAGGGGTTTTAGAGAAGCTGTAAGCTTTTGTAATACAAATTGATTTGAACACCTGTCTGAGGCAGCACGACCTAATTATGCTTAGTGTTTTGGACGTTTTTGTTTCGACAACAATAAACCGCCGTTTTTTATTGTAAAAACAAACCTTTGTTTGCCCTTACAAAAACAAGAATTAACATTAGGTATCATTAAGTAAGATAACTTCAGTCTGAAAGTATTAGAGTAGTTAGATTGCACTAGCAATAAACACCAGCATAAAAATGTTTGTACCTCACGTATCAATCGTATGAATTAGAATATTTATATTGGATTCGTCAAACAAAACGCTTTTTAGCAAGTGGAGTTGTAAACACAACCTTTATGCTACTTTTTGTTGAAATCATACGGTCGAATAACACATGATAATTACTGTAGGAGCGACCTTTTTGATCAAGTGTAAGTTGGAAACTCAAAACCCAAACCACAGCTTTAACGTTTTCAGAGGTGAATAATATGCTCCTCAGAAATTAACCTGTAAATCAGCTACTGAAATTAGAAATTTTAATAAATATAATACGTAAATTTGAACAATGTTAACAATTAAAATACAAATAAAAAGTTTTAAACTCGTAATATAGTACATTTTTAATAGCAATATGTATATATTATGCAATAGAAAATATGTGTTATTAAAACCACTACATTTACATCTTTGTGTTTTTCTTAAATAGCGGTTGTTAAAACAGAACTATCTATAACACATATTTTCTATTAATTTATGTAAGTAATTGACAATAATTGTGTTTTTAAAAATAAATACTTAAGAGCAGATCATTGAGAAACTTTAGGGCTGTGATTTGTTTTGAATTTTACTATTCTCTGTTAGGTTTTTAGACATGTTCTCTGATTGGGTGTTAATACCATTGTGAACAACATATTGTGAGAAGATTTAGAGCACCGCTCCAAGTTTAACTTGGACTAACCTCTGAACGTGGATCCTGTCACAATATAGGTAAACAAGATATCGATTGCCCACTATCCTAAGGAGAGCTTAAGCACTGCTCAACCACTTGTTGTGTAGGTTGCACATTAACCCACGGAAAACAATGGATTCCACTTGCAAACTATATATTTGTTCAATTGTCACTCAAATATATATGCTGTAGAATTATTCTGTTGTGTGTTTTACAAATTTTAAGAAATTATTGTATTAGTTGTTTTATTTTATTTAAGAAAGGAGTGACCGCTTTTTTCTTTACTTTGCACATTTCGGACATTTTTATTTATTATTCAGAAAGGAATTTATGAAACATTTAGTTAGAAATGTTATGAAATGTCGTTTATTTTAGCAGTATTTTGGCGCGAGGGACACCCCTCGCCATCAGAGTTACCAACCTTGTCCATTAGAAACCTATACTTCCGCTTATTCACAATATTACGTCCCATTCACTTAGCCTTACCATTGTCTATACAACGTGTTTAGTTTCACCTACCGCTTGCAGAACCTCTTTATGACTCTGATAGAGAGCAGGTAACTTGATCCTATGATCACCTCTATCCCCCATCATACCCCTCTAGAATAAGCCTCTTTCCCCCATAATACCCCTCTAGAGTAAGCCTCTATACCAAATCATACCCCTCTAGAATAAACCTCTTTCCCCCATAATACCCCTCTAGAGTAAGCCTCTACACCAAATCATACCCCTCTAGAATAAGCCTCTTTCCCTTATAATACCCCTCTAGAGTAAGCCTCTATACCAAATCATACCCCTCTAGAATAAACCTCTTTCCCCCATAATACCCCTCTAGAGTAAGCCTCTATACCAAATCATACCCCTCTAGAATAAGCCTCTATGCCCCATAATTCCCCTCTAGAATAAGCCTCTATACCAAATCATACCCCTCTAGAATAAACCTCTATCCCACATCATACCCCTATAGAATAAGCCTCTATCCCCATCATATCCCTCTAGGATAAGCCTCTATTCCCCATCAGACCCCTCTAAAATAGACCTCTATCCCTCATCATACCCCTGTATAATAAGACTCTATCCCTCATCATACCCCTCTAGAATAAGCCTCTATCCCCCATCATACCCCTCTAGAAAAATCCTTTATCACCCATCATACCCCTCTAGAATAAACCTTTATCCCCCATCATACCCCTCTAGAATACGCCTCTATCCCCATCATACCCCTCTAGAATACGCCTCTATCCCCCAACATATCCTTCTGGAATAAGCCTCTATCCCTCATCATACCCCTCTAGAATACGCCTCTATGCCCCATTATACATACCCCTCTAGAATAAGCCTCTATCCCCCATCATACCCCTCTAGAATAAGCCCCTATCCCCCATCATACCAATGTAGAATAAGCCTCTACTAACCATCATTTCATATAATTTTAATCAATAATAACCGTAATAACACTTGAAACCATTTAACAATATTCTTCTTCTTGCATATATTTCTTATTATTTATTCTGCATTTGTACCCAAATTAATAACAATGTAGGCAAAATATGGCCCCGTGGAGGTGTTTGACTTTTGTCCTTGTTTCTCCTTGGAACGATAAAAAAACCACTGACTTCATAATTGTAAGGAATTCGTTAAATGTTGCCAGTGTTAGATTACTTAACGGCAGGCTCACCAAAACACTTTTTTATTTCGAATTTCTTTATTTTATTAATTATTCTAGGGAATCTGCTAAAATACAAGTGGGTTTAAAATGTGTTTAACGTTGTAAAAATGTGTTTTATAACCTTGCAATGTGTTCATGGCATTTGTGTGTAACAGATTACACACGCTAATCATTTTAGTGGGGTATTTTTGTTTTCACAGTTGGCTAACCTGTTTTCTATAGCTTTTAATATTTACTAAAGCTGTTTAGCTTGTAATGTTTCTATTGTGCTGTTCTATGTTGTATACTTGTCGACAAATATGTAAAATGTGTTGTAATAAACTAAAAAGACTTTCTGAGAGAGTTTACTTTCCGAAGATAATTGTGCGTGTACCTAGAACACAAATTGCGTTATATAATTCTACTCAAGCTTTTTTAACACGTAGGGCTACCCCAATTCACCTAATAGTATTATATTATCGAAAAATCATAACACTAAATATCACAAGATTATGCAATTTCGCATTATAAATAATATCAGTTGATAAAAATAGAAATTCACAGATTAAAAGCTTTTATGATATATTTCCTTAATTATGTATCTGACACTATACACAAAACGGAATTTTTAGACGCAAACTTATGAACGTGTTGGAAATTAACTACTCGTATGTAAACACTGACACACTAAATGCAATAAAGTCGTATTCGAGCTAGATTATACTGTATCAGTGATCACAGTCGAATGGACTATGCCACACAGATGTGTTTTTCCTTCAACTTTAAATCGAATTATCGTTCCACTTAAGAACATCACGTAATTCAACATAAGCCAAGCACTATCTCGAGGAGAATTTCTTATAACACTTTCTTATAATGAAGCAAAAAGTGGCGCTTTTAAATATTAATTTTAAAAAGTATTATAACCCCAAAATAACCAGTACTTGAACTGAATCACCTATAATAGAATGACCGATACATGGTCATTGGTCGTTTTATAGAAGACTTCAGGAAATTTTGTTGTGCCCGAAACCTTTTTTCGTTCACAATGGTTCCAGCAAGATGACTTACCCAGCCACACTGCCTTAGACAACATTGCTTTCCTTCAAGAAACTTTTGACAACCTCCTCACCTCCCTTAGAACAAACTTTCTTTACCCAGCTCACTCTTCCTATCTTAAGCCACCTGACGCCAACGTCTTTTGAATGATGAAGCATAAGATCTCCAGTGATGTCAAACCAACCCTTATCAGCCAACTACAGGAATAAATAACGCTGCGTATAACGAGCTTGAAACAACCCATCCAACAAAATTATCCGAAGCCTTCGGGAACAGTACGAGTGTTGCCTCAAATGGAACGGAGGTCATATATAACATGTTTATACCCGGGTATTACCGATTTACCTTCTTGTTATTTGTATGTGTAAAATAAAATCTTGCAACTGATGATTTTGGCGGATACGGAAGTTATTTTAAAGTTCCTGTGTGTCTGTTATGGGCCTAATTTACATTTTCTCATTACGTTTAAGTTATCAAGTTTTTTTATAAATTATGTTAATTTGTTTTTCATTGGTTAAAGTAAACGTATTCCATTCTGAGGTTTGCGTATGTCGACAGGTGACTTAAAAGTTACGTACCTAAAGGTCTCGTGGTTGTTCTATTCAATCCACAAAGTGCAGTAAATTGTACGCCTAAAATGACGAGTCACAAACTTTACTGGGATTTTATATAATCCCTGGGAAGCTGTTCGGCAAGTGTAGGTAGTTTATTAAACTTTTAGAAGCTTATGTGTATGCAGTATGGCGTTTTCCCCAAGACCGGAAATAGCCTCCACGTTTCCGTGGCACGCTCTATATATTGCATACTTCTTCAAGATTATGAAACATTTTATTAAATGAAACGAAGAAAAATTCTTCTGTGTGGAAAAACCAAAACATATCATATGGTATACATAACATTATAACTGTGAAAATAGAAATATCAGGTCAGCAGGTAAAACATTCGGATTAACTTGGAAGTTTGAAACTTTCATAGATACAACATCGTGGGGGAATTTAACTATAAAGTTACTATTAGTTGGGTAAAGTGTAAACTCCTTTACCATGGTAATGTAGTTGCCCTTACACTTCCAACGTCCGAGAATTTGATGGAACTTTATCCCATCAGTTTTTAACCTTGTTAATAGTTCTGCTAGGAGTATATGGGACAGTATGAAGCAATGTACAGAACACAAACGATCAGGACTTGCAGGGTTCTGTTAATAAATACAATGTTTGCAATGTCACTACAATTTTAAAATATGGATAAGCATTGCCTATTTCTGGTTAACGATTTTCTATATATATATATATATATATATATATATATATATATATATATATATATATATATATATATATATATTAAATATATATATATATATTCATTAAAAGTATTCTTGTTTTTGAAATATTTTAAATTTATCATATATATATATATATATATATATATATATATATAATACGTTTTCTTGTTTAATACTTTAAAACAACATAGGTTATTCAAATACAAGAATATTTATTATTTTATATCCAAAGCTTTTCGTTGGCAAACAGTAACAACATCATCAGGAATAAAAATTACAATAATGTGAGCTATAGTCTATAGCTCACATTATTGTAATTTTCATTCCTGATGATGTTGGTACTGTTTGCCAACGAAAAGATTTGGATATAAAATAATAAATATTCTTGTATTTGAATAACCTATGTTGGTTTAATATATATATATATATATATATTCCAAATTAGTAATACATTAACTTTAATATGTTTAACCCAATTAAATGAATACTCTTAATTCAACTATAACCACTGAAAAAGTGTTTATCTTACTTTGTAACTTGAGCTAAGGTGGAAGAACATGAACGAGTCATACGTTAAGGACGCAATTATACTCTTTGCAGGTTCCATTGATCTATTTTTCTAAGGCTGTATTTTTGTGTTTCACTTTAAAAGAACGGTTTGTGTTTTTGTACCTTCTTTATTTAAAATCGATGACGTAATAAAAGTGTAGTTGGTGTAAAAATGTAGACATACTCACATCTAATGTTCTTGCAAAAATATGTTTTTTCATGAAGGTAATTTTAATAAACCTAAAGGTTTATACACTTACATAATTAATGCATAAATTGTCTCGATATTAATACGAAACACATGAGTTTTAGTCAACCGGATTAGCAAACAATTAATATAAATAAAGTAACTTAACCTACGTGTTAAAACAGCTGTTGTACCGCATAACCTTTAATATAAAATCAGCTGTTTTATGAAATTATATGTTATAAATTATTTTAGGCCAAACGGGCGAAATGCCTATGTACCATGTTCCTTATTCCTTCTGTGAATAACGTCTCTCCCATGTAAAACAAAAGATGAAATCACTAAATTTAATTATTTAATTATTATTTGGAAAAACGGTAAAAACATATAAGTGTCATCCACTAATAGCTAATGGAATGGAATTCCAAGTTTAAGCCCCCTCACCGCGTCAAGGTGAGTGTCCACGAGGGGGGAAAATATAATCTTAGCAGAGCGTGGTTTTTGCTGGTGGCTATTTTTGCAGATGATGTCACTATCTGGGCCACTGATAAAGACCCAACTGCTTCTACTCACCAACTGGAAAAGGCACTTACCAAAATCTCTGAGTGGTCTGAAAAATGGGGACTAACCATTTCACTATCAAAAACTGAAGTATGCTTCTTCTCCAGGCGATACTTGCACAAAAACTATAAACCAGTTATAAACTTAAATGGAAACGTACTGCGGCATAACCCAAATCCTGTAATTCTGGGTATTAAACTAGATCCAAAACTACTGTGGAAAGAACATGTCCATTTCATAGCGGACAAATGTGCAAATAGAATAAAAGCGTTGAAAGTTATAGCCAGCAGGGCATGGGGAGCAGATACATATATATTAAGGAATTTTTATTTGTCCTTTGTAAGATCAAAAATCATGTATTGTTGTGAAGTTTGGGGTGGAACAGCTGAAACTCATATTCGAAAATTACAAATATTACAGAACTCATCTCTGAGGATTTGTTTGGGTTGTCCAAAAACCACAAGTATACAGTCTATGGAAATTGAACTGTCAGTCATGCCCTTTGACTTATATATAAAAAACAGAATGTGGAAGAAACATTTTCAGATGAAGGCAATTTCACTTAACACTCTTTCTAACATTGCATTGGTAACTAACATCCGACAGTCACTGTTCTACCATCATAACAAACCCTGCGAATCATTAAACACAATGGAATCAGAAAAAAATCCAGTTGTTTTGGAACAACAACCCTGGCTTCTAATCCCAATAAAAACCAATCTTGAAATTCCTGGTTCACTCACAAAAGAAGATTCACCTCACCTACTAAAATCTGTCGCTATGGAATTGATAAACACCACATATAACAACTTTGTAAAAATCTACACAGATGGTTCCGTTGATAAAGAGAACCATAGGGGAGGTGCAGCTTTTCATTGTCCAGAATTAAACGAGGATTACTATGTGCCCTGCGATTCCTCTTCAAGTATGAATGCTGAATTGATGGCCTTAAATTCTGCTTTGGTTTTTAGCAATACTATGGATGCACAGAACATCTGCATTCTTACCGATTCCAGGTCGGCCCTTCAAGCCCTTCAAGTACAGCACACTACAGACTACCATTTTCGAACATCTGAAATAACTAAATTGTTAAAAAACTTAGAACAGAAAAATATTGTATTTCAATGGATCCCCAGTCATTGTGGTGTTCCTGGGAATGAGGAAGCTGACAGATCTGCCAAGGCGTCTTGCAACTTGTTTCCATCTCCTGAAAGTTGTTACTCCTTAACTAATTGCAAAGAGGCAGTTGATAAAGAATCTCACATCTGTTGGAGAAAGAAATGGAGAGAATGCAATACTGGGCGCGAATATTATTCATTACAAAAACAACCTAATGATCCAAAGATCTTCAAGTCATTATCACGTTCAGTGGCATCTTTTGCGGCACGAGCTCGTATGGGACACATTGTCACCAATACATATTTGAAAAGGTTTCATATTACTAACGACTCTATCTGTGGAGTGTGCAAGCAAGAAGAGGAAACATTAGAGCACATACTTTTGAAGTGTCCTGTAACAGCAGCAACAAGGAGTCCCTTGATAAAGCAACTAGGACGGGAATGTACCCTGGACAGAATCTTGAAAGAAAGTTGTTTCTGGTCATTGGCAGAGTGTGTGTATAGGAGACATCGAGCCATCGAGGCCAACCTTGGAAGCTCGTAATAAGAAGTAAGAAGTAAGAAGTAAGTCATCCACTAATAGTTTAAAAAAATGTTTTTGTACATGAATCGATGATTGATAAGTATTTTTTAACGATTGAAGGTTTGAACAAGATATATAAGGGGAATATGAAGTAATAGAAGGCATTTAAAAACAACATCAGGCTCAGAGAATAACGATATGTTCTTTCGGTTTAAATTTGCATAGAGGTAATTCTGTAATAACAGCAACTACTGCAGAAAGGATAAACTCGTCTAAAAGCTTTAATGCACAGTGCCCTTTATCCTTCGGTGCATAACGACCTTTGGAACGTTTGCAGAAACGAAGACAGTATAAATACATAATAACCCTTAATAGCACAGTACCTTTAAATATGCGAATATTTTTAATGAAACGTGATAGAATTAATAGGGTATATTTCTTTAAAGTCAAATTTAAATGTGATTTACAAGATATTTTATTTCTGAAAATATGTCTGCTTTAATTGCTACAAATTACTGAACCTATTTACTGCGGTTATATAAGAAGAATTAGTAGCTTGGGCGAAAACCTTAGAAATATGAATCGATTAAATTCCTACTGTGTTGTATTACATCTATATCATACAAAAGTCCACTTTAATAATTTTATTTTTCCCCAGGTTTTTTTTGATTTTACAGTTTTGAAACATTCATTTTTACGTTTTATGAATTTTAAAATATAGCACAATAATGTAATTTATTTTTATTACAAAAATGTCCAATTTAATCGGTTAACAATTTGCTTCTAAACTCACTACGTTTGCGTACGTTTTCAATTTTCCTCTCTCTTTCTCTCTCTCTCTCTCTCTCTCTCTCTCTCTCTCTTTCTCTCTCTCCGGTATCCGATGCCCTTCAATTGGTTATCTGAGTGCATAGCTACTCTTGTAGATCGAAGATATCCGATACTCGTACACTACAGAAGAGACGACATTCCAAGAAAGGATTTCTTTGCTCTACTCTACATTTTAGAAATAAACTTCCTTTTATTAAAAACTTTATCTTCGATAGTAGTTGTGACACGATAATAGTTTATCGATTTACGCAATTATTATTATTTTAATGATTAATATATTAAACTATTTATTTTTCGCATTAAAATTAAAACATTTCAGTAAACCCTAAAATGATCAACATCGATTGTACATTTTACCTTTGTGTATCCACTTGCCTTGTGCCTTTCCTAACAGCAAAGCATTGTTCTTTGCTGACACGTTTCGGAGAACCTCCATTGCGTTCTTACATTATCAAAACTCAGTAAAAGTTTTGTTGTACCAAACAAATAATTTGTTGTTATTCAAATAATATTTTTGGATTAACGTTTTCAACGCTAGAAAAGGCAGAAGTGGGCACTCAAAGGTGTATCAATATTTCTAAAGGCAACAAAGGTGATTGTCTTATTGTACTGTATTGTAATCAAAAAATAATTTTGTTATATATATATAAAACATAGTTTAACGGAAATGAAGTTAAAATTTCCCAACTAATTTCTAACCAATTCCAGATCGGAATATATTCATGTAAACAAAGTTTAAATGAAGTCATGTAACAGTAAACAATGAAAACACTTTCTAAAACTATACTCGGAATATGGTTAATGATGAATTAAAATAGATTTGTCTCTATATCATCGAAGTATATTTGTAAAGTTTGTGCAAAAAGGTTATATTTCAAAACAATATTCCCATTTAAAACTAAATATATTTTGCAAATAATTAATGTAAAAGTTTTTCATAGAAATAAAATGCCTGTTAGAAAAGGATTTACAGGTTGGGTCGGATAGTTTGACAGAAGTGTTAGTAAAATTAATAACCCTGGGAGGAGGGGATGCAAACTGCAAACTTTGCAGGAGGTTGGGATTTATAAATAACGAACTTTTAATTGAAGATTAAACATTTGTCATATAATTTGACTGTTTCCAATTAAATTCTTTTTCTCCTAACCACCTGGGTTTATAATGTGAAAATCCTTTACAAGAGGTTAATTTTCCATGGTAATTTTAAACTCTAGGCTAGTTTCTTGCTAATTATTTTGAAAAATATATAAGTTTTGATGAATGATATAAATTACAAGTACATTATCTACTATCGCTTTATAATGGCGTAAAGTTAGTTTTTGCAATACCATATTTTTTTTGTTGCTATTGATAATAAGTTACTTAAAGGGTATTTAATATAGTTTTTCAAAGACGACTTTCGGAACGAAAAATATTGTGACTAATAACTGTGACTTCTGGTGAGTAAATAAAATGAATGATTTATAGTGATGTGCAACAATAGATAGATTATAAGATGTAAATATTCTATATGCATTTTTAGTTTTATACGTTTACATATATGTATATATATAATGTCATATATGAATTTGCAACACTGTTTTCTTGTATTCACTAATCACTAACACTTACACGTACTTGAAGAAGAATCTTACTTGGGATATACGCGAGCCGACTTTCGAGAGTTTAGAAAAAGTTGTTCTAAAACTACAAGTATTTTAAAGTGTGAGTCATACATAAAAAAAATGTAAATGTCCATTATTGGGATATATATATATATATATATATATATATATATATATATATATATATATATATATGATGAATATTTATATTCTGGAGTACATCCGTTCATTCTGCAAGGGAATCTTAACAAACGCGATGATACTTTGAATTTGCCCGCAGCGTGGAAATGTGTCATCGATAGATTTTATCGGCAGAAAGGTGAACAAAGAGAAAGGAATGTGAGTAATTGTTTGGTTCAGGTGTGCGTGGATTGACGTCAATGGGCGTGGCTTCATTCCTCTATAAAATATTCCTTTGTAAAAATATTTTATTAGATAATTATTTTCCTGAAGATGCTAATACTATTTTATCGGCGAAAAGCTTTGAATAAATATATTCATTAAAAGTATTCTTGTTTTTGAAATATTTTTAATTTATTAACTATATTACAAGAAAACATATCACCATATTTAATATATTAATATATATATATATATATATATATATATATTAATATATATATATATATATATATATATATATGTGTGTGTGTGTATATATATTTACCTTAAATTAAACACTTTCTAAATGCCCAGATAATTGTCTGATGTATTACCTAATCAGACGCCCAAGCAACCCACCAGTCCCAATGAAGAGTTGTATCCATAAAGTAAAGTATAAAACTTTGCCTTTTTTAAGTTCTAAACTATTTCGTATCAAAAAAACTAAATATGTTGTCGTTTAATTGTAGCTTATGTAAGTAGAGTTATTTATTTATCACATTGCACAGCGCAATATTTCAATGAACAGTAATATTATAGAATTTTAAAGTATTTAAATGTTACTGTGTTTAAATTAATTAAAATATTAAATCGGATGGAGATATAAAACAGAAAAATAATGAAAGGATTTTTTTGGCATTTCTTCTAATTAAATTTCCATCATATAGAAAGTACATTTCGCTTGACAAGATCAGATTCAAAGTTAAAAAGGTCAGAAGTAAGTTTAAAACTCAGTAAAAGGTCGCGCGTGTAAAAACTCTCATTTTAGATGAAATTACGTTTTATAAAACTTGTAGAAGAATTTAGAAGGCAACAAAAACTATGGCTTAAATCATTAACCACTTGTTTATATTAATCAGAAAACATTCATTAGAAGTTAGGAACAATATAAATGCTAGAGTATTACTAAGTCGTTTAGTAATATTTAAGTAAGTTTTTAGCAATACAAACTGCAACAAACATTAAAAGATCGATTTACTAAATAATTTTTTTTGTTTCGAAATACTACGGGACGTTACTAGAAAACTTATTAAATTTAATGACTAAAGCAAAATGTTCTAACAACATGTTTTTAACGACAACTAAATATTATATATTGTTAAAGCTATGTAACCACATAATTATTTGACACTAGAGGTTTTATCAAAAATGGAACTCTTTTTCTAATTTTGTCTATTAGTTTACACTCTCCCTATACATATCTTTTTCAAATACCAATCGTTTATAAAATAGTTTTCATTTTTCCTTTCTACTTCAAATACATTCTCTTAAGCTTGTAATCGATGGAATTGATGGTAATACAGTTTCTTACAAATATATTTATTTAATAATTTTCTTTTTTATATGAAATAAATATTTTTTATAAAAGGGCCAAGATTTGCAATATAGTTACTTCATCCCATTGGTCTTATTAAAAGTGATAACATATGATTTCATTAAACAGCTCATTTTATGTTATAGGTTGTGTGGTAGAATAGCTGTTAAAATGCATAGGTTATGTTATTGTATTTACATTAATTGTAACTATTTACTAAAAAGTAACCAATATATTTTTTTTTACCTAAGCAGGAATTGACTTCAAAAAGGTTCTTGTACGCATTGGCCTAATACATATGTTATTGGTTGACTCTGGTTCAAGTAAGAAAGTCATTGCTAGTGTGTAGTCTACGTCTAATTTTTTTAATGATTTTAAAAATAAATTATTTCTAAGGCTAATTATAATTTTTACAGGTACCATTTATAATCTTTACAGTATAACCTATTTAAGCTTTCAATAAGCTAATTTAGTTTGTCTAAACCTTTCATTTACTTTGAAACAACAATAAAAGTTTATAGTCTCAATAAAACACTAGAAGCATCAACTTTGAGAATGACTACAAATAAAGTAGGAATTTGAAGTGAGTAGAAATGAAAGCTGTAAGTCTAAGCTAAATACGAACTAGCTTTATCGTTTGAAACATGTCTCGGTAAACTATTTGAGCTTGTAAACAGGATCCTTCTTTTGTAGAATGAATGACAATTGCTATTGTAAAGCATCTAGCATTAAATCCAACCGTTAGATGGATAAAATGTGGCAAAATTTGAGCATTTCTTTTTCATAAAAAGTCCAAAATGTAAACAAATTAGATACTCATGTGTCATACAGCCCATGTGATGCTAGACAAAACATATCGGCAGTCAACATTTTAACCAACCTCAAAGTAACTAAGAACATGGTCGGGGATATATCAGTCTTAAAAATATTATCTTTCAAATTTTGCACATTCATTATTACTGAAGTGAAAAGTTTTATAGCAACGCCTACAAAAACGTATTGGATAGACGGAAAGATATAATTTCGCGTTATATTCCCTTCCATCAGCTTACGCTATGAGTCACCTCAGAGTGAATTAGATAACATATGATTTCATGCAAACAGCTGATTTTATGTCAAACCTCATGTCCTACAACAGCCGGTTTAAACGTAGGTTATGTTACATTATATTTTAAACATTGTTGAGGAAAAAGTTTATTATTAAATAGTTTTGATCAGTTGATAAATATATTAATTTATTTAAATTTTAATAAGTCCTAAACGATAATAATTTATACAAATAGTTCAATATGACGATAATAAGTCATTTACTTTCAATCCAATTTATAAATTGAAAATACTATTGAGCACGCCTAATAATTTATAATAACTGATTTCAATTGAATTTAGTAAAAGATTTTGTAAATATCTAATAAAGGTTTTTGATACCTACGGTATTTTGTTAGTAACTAAAATAAATATTTAATGTTAATAAATAGATTCCTCGAATAAAATTTTAACAATTGGATGAAAAATGTATTCATTTCTGGGTTGATATGAATGGATTTATATTTTCGGAGGTTTTCTCTAAAACTTTTCCAGTTCTGATAGTTCTACCTTGTTGCTAGTAGTTCAAATTTCAGTGATAAATGCAAAACGTCTGCATTGCTTCCTGTGTTACGAAGTGCTTTGGTAATATCTTATGTAGAATTAAATGTTTTACTCAATTTAAAATTTGTATAGATGTGGCTATAAAAGCTTTCACTTCTATCGGCACTCCCTCAATACCAAAGCCTCATTTTTTAATATCATTAATAATAGATAATTAAATAGAATGGAATAAAGTCTTTGATAATGGGTTTTAAACGTATTTAACTGTATAACATAGAATTTTAAAGATAAAATAGAGTTTAAATTAAGTGAATAATTTACAGAGATTAAAGCCAAAGAAGTTCCCTTAAAATGTAGAGGGGGAAGTAATTAAAATAATACAAGCAATATATATATATATATATATATATATATATATATATATATATATATATAATAAATTAAAAATATTTCAAAAACAAGAATACTTTTAATACATATACTATATATTATACAAAATATAATTATATATTATATATATATATATATATATATATATAAATTACTATATATTATATACTATATTATATAGAATAATATATGTATTAAAAGTATTCTTGTTTTTTTATTTATTTTTAATTTATTAACTATATTACAAGAAAACATATCACCATATTTAATATATATATATATATATATATATATATATATATATATATATATATATATATACAAGAATAACCTATTCTATATATTTCTGCCGTGAAAATAGCAATGGGATCATGTTTTAAATTGTATATTGTGTATCAAGAATGTGTCCGTGTTAATAAATTGTTTCGTATTGAGAAAATATTTTTATAAAAATTATGAATTATATATTTCTAAAAACATTTGTATAAATATTATAGGTCATATATTACAAGTTATAATTGTTTTAAACAAATTATGTTTGACAAGAAAAATGTTATTCTTGCTTTTGTTCTTTTCAAAACTATTTGCATTACGATATGTAATTATGAAGGGTGTTGGCCTATTTTCAAGTAAACCTTCATTTTGTTATGTGGAAAAGAATGTGTTTGCTGTAAATAATGTGCTGAATAATGCATGAGCCGGAGAGTAATAATGCACATGTTTTTAGCTTACCAGAGGCAGAGCTGCGAGAGACGCAAAGACCGCATTGCCGGGGTTTCCCTGCACCAAGTTATTTGCAAATATTTCTTGACCCTTGATTTACATTATTCTTACGCTACGGCTCACAGAGGTTTCTACGTTTGCATTACGTCAAAAAGAGTGAATACTATATATTTTCACAGAGTGTCACATATCTGTCAGTGTCATTTTTACTTTTTAAAATAAGAAACCTTGAATTTCATGAAATATTTTTTATTCATTTATTGTATACGTTATTTGATTGATGTTTTCGAGTTGGTAATAGTTTTTAATTATTTTAAATTTTATAGATGAAAATGTATTAGAAGATTATACGTTAAATGCATTTAATATGTAAGACGTAACAACTAAAATATGTAGTGAATGAAATTGAAATAAATTTAGGCCCAGATTCCAACATTTAAGTTGCAAATTATTCAAGCTAATCAGATAAGCTTATAAATATTATTATTGTAGTATATAAGTGTTTTTAAAAATACTGTTGTTGTAGTTTAACAGAATATTTTTATAAACTCTGTTACTGTAGTATAAAAAGTGTTTTTCTTTAATGCTGTTATTGTAATCCAATGAAATATTTATAGAAATGCTATTATTGTAAATATTTTTAGAAATTCTAATATTTTAGACTAACAAAATGTGTTTAATCATGCTATTATTGCAGTCTAGTGAAATGTGTTTAGAAATTGTATTATTGTACTCTAAAAAATGTTTATAAAATGCTATTATAGTAGTCTAAAGAATGTTTTTAAAAATGCTACTATCGTAGTCTAATGAAATGTACTCAGAAATGCTTTTATTGTAGTCTAAAAATGTTTTTAAAGTGTTATTGTTGTAGGCTAGCAAAATGTAGGCTAACATTTTGTTTTTTACAAATACTATTCTTGTAGTCTAATGGTATTTCAATAAAGTAGTTAATTGGCAACTAACCTTTAAAAATGATAAAATTTTATTTTATCATAATCATAAATGATAAAATTTATTTGATAAAATAAATTTTATTTGATAAAAAATGATAAAATTTTATTATGGGGTTTTGGTGCCTATTTAAGGTTTAAAATTCATTATATTTAGGATTTTATATCTAGGATTTTAAATGTCTTTGCCTGAATAGATATTAGGTTCAACTGATTAAAAAAAGGATTTGATGAACAATTTTTTAAGAAAGTCAAAAAGCAAGCGTTTACAAAAGGTTATTTTATAAAATATTTAAAACTGTTCACAAGTT
>JBAIZL010000135.1:270000-295000 GCA_036971475.1 Prosapia bicincta
TAATGCACATACAGTAAGGATTAACAATCACGTTCTTATTCACAAAAAGGTTATAATCCTTTTTAAAGTATTTAACGAGGTTAGTAAATAGTTTTCAAGTTCCGCCATGATTAAAATAGTAAATCCATTGTAGAACGTACAGCTCTTTGTTTTTGCAAACAATTTTGTAAAAATAATCCGTTTGAAATGAGAACTCTTTGCAACGCCATTATCGGAAGCTAATAGCCATGCACTGTCCTTTATTCTGCAATATAATCCCAATACGTGGAGCACACAAAGAGTTGTATCCCGCATCCATGAAATGAGTATCCACTTGTACACTCCCCAGACTAGATTTCTGTTTTAGCAATACACAACCGCACAATCAGCACACGTTTCCGTTATTTATTTGTAACGAAAAGTAATTCCTTTCTGGTCAAATAAAATGCGGTTACTTATATTTAGAAATTTACCTCAACGTGACTACAAATTTAATAAACGGCCAATAGCTATTTTATTACTTTCAAATCATTCTTTTCAGGGCAAACGTTTAGGTATCTACTGTGGTGATTGAAGTAGACAAAAGGTCATAAAATATTTTCGATTGTTTATGTGAGATAAAATACATTTTATAAGAGATATATCTGCATATGTAAGTAATAAATGCGACTGAGGTAAGCGTTACACTAAATAATAAAGTGGAGGTTATATTTATGGTACGTTACTAATGCATACACCTTTAACCACATGAATATAATGCATACATTTTCTCAAATTAAAAGTAGAAGTTTTTTAGGAGGACTGCCCCAGATTTTGTTAAACTTTATTCTAAATCTCTTAAAACGGAAAAAACCTCTCGTGGGTCATGGTTATGTTTTCCCCTTCACAACCAATATACTTTTATACAGTTAACTTCGCCCTATATATTCGTTAGAATTGCAAGTAACTCAAGCCAATATAGAAAGAAAGTGCATTCTCATTAGATATTAAAAAATTAATTAAAAACCAGAAACAAACACATATTTGAAAACTTTACAATCATCGGAACATTTAAACTACAACAGAAAGTAACGTGGCATTGGAGGCAGAGTATTCAGGCAGTTTTAACAAGATATTTTTGGATACTTTCAATTCGGAAAATTGTATTTTATTCTTCACATATCATAAGCTTTTTATCATTTTTAGAATATAATAATAACAATGACGATTCCAATAATGTTAATATTCAAAAAACAAATAATGAAATTTCTAGCATGAATAATATTTAAATTATGCATGTAAGAAAATTAGATTTCTAGCCATAAACAGTGTTTGTAAACATTTTATGCAACATAAAATATATCATATAATTATGGCGTTACATAACCTAATATAACACTTAAAGCGCTCTTATATCAAAACCAATAATATTGGGATGAATTTATATAATAATTACAATAATAATTTATATAATAATTTATATAATAATAGGTGAAATAATGTAACAAATCTTTAATTTATTTTACATGAATAAAATTGATTTACTTTAAATATGTATAAGGAAGATTTATATTTCAACACTTGAATTTATTTTAAATATACAAATAAATTATACCCAATTTTACGCGTAAGTCTCAACTACCGTTGCACAAAATTGTTGTTTAGTATGTACTAGTAAGTGAATCGACATGAAATCTAGGTATTTTATACACTAATATTTACAAGTTCATTATTCTTTAGGAATTACAACCGGACGTCATACAACTGTCAGGAATGAGGTTTAATTTGTATATTAGGTAAAACCAGTAAGAGGATATATGCACTTGAAAGAAAAAGAGAATATATTAATTAAAGCTTGAGCAACCCGAGAACAAGAAAAAACTAATGACAAAATAATAATATGTAAAACTAGGATATTTATATTTTAATATTTTATCAGTTAAAATTGTATTTAACATAATTAGTAGTAGATAAGCATATAATTGTTTGAAATTATACCGTATTGGAATTTCAATACTTTAGATTAAGGGATACAAGGCGGATTAAACCCATTTTTAATATTGTACCACCACTGTATATTTTGGTGCCCTAGATCCGCTGGAATAGGAAAGAGAGGCGGGAGTACACATTATTACTACTGATACTCTTAATACCTTTATCATTACTCTACTTAATCAAATAAATAAATATTTCCATTTAATTCATATTTACCTGTTACTGGAAATGAAATCAATTGTCAAACTATTTAAAGACACTAATATCAAACTAGTTGTTGGAGTCAGCTTTGGTAGATTAAACAGCTCCAGTATCGAATTCAATCAGCCTGTGCTTTGTCTATTCAATAGCTCAATCTATGGTTTATCGTCGATAGGTTAAGACCACGTTGTCCCTTGGCGCGCGCCTAACCCCCCACCCTAACACACAGTTTCCTGCCCCCAGTATTTTGCTTGCCGTAGACAGACCAGCACGTCCGTTGCTGGTTTAACGTATTTGCTAACCTCGTAGACGTTAAGTTCGCCCCGCGTATGTCTAAATTTAAGTGTTTCGTATTGTATTTGCTTTATATGCTCGTTAACCGCGAAAGTGTACATTATTTAGTCCAAGTGCCGTGTTCGAATGCACCTTTAACCTCGCCGTTACAAGCCGCCGTTACGGAGTCGCTCGCAATCATTTAAAGACTTATTTCAACTGTGAATAACATTAGAATTGAACCCCGTTTATTAAGTTTTACAGCACGAGCCGTGTGACCAGTCACCACTCCACCCAGGGCCCTGCTGCAGAAGTCCAGAAGACATCAAACCTACCTTGCACGTAACCCCTTTGTTCAGCTTAGGGTAAGTGTTAATCAGTTCCAAATACTTTTAGCATAAACTTGTGCCTATTTTTCCCGAGGCTTAATTAGTGATAAACACTGTTTATTTGTCGATTAGGCATTTTTGCCGCCAGCCTTAATTTTATTTATGTACAATTTCAATCACAATAACGACCGCGACTATCTCTTTCTTTCGTCTTCTTTCTAATATTTTAGCGGAGCTGACGCCTCCATTTTGGTCCCGCCGTGCCGGATTTTGCATTTCAGCGATCTATAAACATTTAAAGCGCAAAGAACAAGTGTTAAAGTTCTCAGTAACCTCGAAACTTATTCAGTTTTAATAGCAAGGCATTTGCTTCATAAATAAGTTCATAGTGATTTATAAGTGTTATTTATTGTGCGAACAATTTCGAAGCGTGTCAAATTTCATAGTAATAAGCTAAGTTGCAAGCATTGCGTAATCCTGTGTAATTTTCCCGCTTCCCTTTCTTTGTCTAATTCAGTAGCAGTAGTGACGTCACAAGCTGTAGCTTGCAGCTGCACATTCCGTTACTATCAGCAGATTTATGGGACACCTGCGCAGATAAGGAACACTTGACTAAACAAGTTAGGCAAGATAGGCTCAATATTGATCCGTGAAAGCTACACTGTAGATTTATCCTGTTCAATAAGGAAAACTTGCAGCCGTTCTAATCTAATGCTTATGATTTGTAAAACGTTATGTCTTTTATTAACTTTATTATACAGTCCACTTTTCGTAATTAAATGTACCATTGTGTAGTCATTAGGTTTGGTTTAAACATAATTGCAATTTAATTTAAATTTTGTTTTTTGTTAATTTAAATTTTGTCACGATGGCTAATAACAACGCATATTGCCTTGATAAGTTGAAGGCTATATGCAGTGATTTAGAGCAAGTAAACAGCTTGCTCGGTGATAGTGAAATGTCTGAGGGCATAGTGCAGGAAGTCAGGCGCCTTCATGTCGAATTTATCGAAACTTTTGACCGCGCGGATCAGACTTTTGACAGTCAAGCTTCCGAATTTGTCAAGAATGTCTTTATAGCAAAACGTCAATTTCAGGACACCTATCTGCCCATGATAGTAAAATATCCTAACCTCGTTAAGACGGAGGTTACCTCGACCTCGCCTGTCAAATCAACACCGACTTCACCTAACCTTCCAAGTCTAACTTTGCCAAGCTTTTCGGGCCAGAGCGACGACTGGATAGATTTTATTACTACGTACGACTCTATGATACATAATAATGAGACGCTTAGCAATATCCAACGTTTTCAATACTTAAAGTCCGTCTTAAAGGGAGATGCACTGGCCATCGTCACCGGACTTTCCATCTCCGAAGCAAATTACAACATTGCTTACAATGCGTTGCGTAACCGATACGCGAACCCGCGACGTCTCGCAGATCATTACTTCAACATAATTAAAGACTTTCAGCGCATCAATAATGCTTCACCCGCGGAACTAAATCGTTTCTTAACCGCGCACTCTAATGCCGTCTGTGCATTAAGAGCTATACCTCTCGAAGACTTAGCGGATTTCTTATTGTTCTCTATGGCAATTAATAATCTGGATGCCAAGACACGATTAAGTTTTGAAAGCCGACTAGGCACTAACCGCATGCCGACATATAAATTATTGAACGACTTTATAACTGAACAGGCTAGAGCCCTGGAGATGCTTAGCCAACCAGCTGCCGTGGTTGTAGCAAACGCCGGACGTGGTCAAAGACCCCGCGTGTTGGTGTCATCGATGAATAAACCCGGATTTCAAGGGGCCCTTGAACCGAATAATTACTTGTCTGAACCTAACCTCACTTTGGATCACAGCCCTATATTTCAATCAGTAGCGTCAAATGACAATGGCCATCAGAATAAGGACGCCCAAGGTACTATTCAGTCCAAACGTGCTGCGCCAGTCACTATGCAACCGGTTAATCAACCACTACAACCTAACTTGTTGCCTATTATGAGTGCGCCTAGAACGTCAACATTTCGCAATCGCTCGCCACCGCTTAACCTCAATCAGTCTAACATGCCTACCACGCGTGTAGGTAAATGCTACTACTGCGGAGAAAGTCACAGCATCATTAATTGTCAACGATTTATTTCTCTTACAATAGCGGAACGCATTGACGCTATTTCAAAATTACAACGGTGTTATAATTGTCTAGGCTCTCATTATCAAGCTCACTGTCAGTCTCGTCATCGTTGTAGACAATGCAGCCAAGTACATCACACACTGCTGCACAACGACGCACCGCCGCAGCAATGACTAGCCGCCCCACGACGCCTTAGGCCAACCGCTAGCCATCCAATCGATACTAAAGCTCAACCTCGTTCTTTGTCATGCAACATTACCTCGTCTCTCGCCCTGTTGGGTACCGCGCAAGTCGTCCTACAGGACCATTATGGTCAACCTCGTTTTCTAAGAGCTATTATCGACCCCGGCAGTCAGATATCTGCCATTACGAAACAAGCTAGCGATATGTTGAGCCTGCCTACTCGAAGATCGAACCTGTCTTTGATTGGCGTCGCTGCCAAGTCTACACGTATTCACGAATACGTAACTTTAATTTTATTCTCACGACATGACGCGGGCGTCATGCTGACTACGGAAGCCGCTGTGCTCAACCATATAACTGACCCGCTGCCAGCTGATAAATTATCCTCTGCTTTAAGCGCTCAATATCAGCACTTACCGTTAGCTGATCCTCAGTTCGACTTACCTGCCCCTGTTGACATTATACTGGGCGCCGATGTCTTCACGCAAATAATTATCAACGGGCCTCGTACCATCATTCATGGCCAACCTTCGGCACTTAACACACTTTTAGGTTGGGTCATTATGGGATCTGTACCTTACAGTACGCCACAACAACCACGCGTGTTTATCACCTCGCTCAAGTCTATCGACGAAAACATGCGACGATTTTGGGAAATTGAAGAGGTAAACGAGTCTAACTTGTTGAGCCCGGATGAGCAGCTCTGCGAAAATTTATTTGCCACCACTACTGAACGTGACGCCACTGGGAGATATGTCGTAGCTTTGCCTTTTAAACCTGACGCCGTCGAACTTAAGTCAAACCGTAATGTCGCTCTTGCTAGTTATCATGCTCTGGAACGCCGTCTGAGCCGACAACCGGATGTCTCACGACAATATCATCAGTTCATGAAAGAATATATGACTTTAGGTCATATGTACCCTGCCGTTAAGCCTTCGAATTATTTAATACCACATCATTGCGTCTTCAAGGCCGATAGTTCTACTACTAAATTACGAGTAGTTTTCAATGCTTCTGCGCCTGATTGCAACGCGCATTCTTTAAACCAGCAATTGCTGGCTGGCCCTAAGTTACAAAGGGACCTGTCCAACGTTATTATCTCGTTTCGATTGTTTGTTCACGCCGTCTGTGCGGATCTTAAAATTATGTACCGCCAAATTGCCGTACGCAAGGATGATCGTCGTCATCAGCACATTTTGTACAGGCCAACTCCTCATTCTCCACTGATGGAGTATGAACTAGCCACTGTCACTTACGGGCTTACCCCGTCTGCTTATTTAGCCCTACGTACACTCGAACAACTCGTCAAAGATGAGGGCGACTGTTACCCTGCTGCGTCGCACGCCATTCTTCATCAAACGTACGTTGATGATGTCGTCACTGGCGCCGATACGTCCGAGGACGCCCAGGAATTAATACGGCAACTTATTAGCATCTTCGCACTGGCAGGACTAGAGCTCAGGAAATGGTCTTCCAGCGATCCCGCGCTGCTGTCGACGCTGCCATCTTCTCACCTGGAGCACCCGTTGCTATTCCAAGACGACTCTACCGCTGTTAAAATATTGGGACTCCAATGGCATCCTGTTAATGACTCGTTTTCTTATCGTATTCAAAACTTTGTGTCGGTGCCTACGAAACGCACCATTCTCTCTTATGTCGCTCGCACCTTCGACCCACTGGGTTTCCTTACGCCTATCACATTTTGGATCAAGTCATTTTTGAAACAATTGTGGCTCGAAAGGTTATCATGGGATGAACCTTTGCCAACCGCGCTGCGCAGTCGTTGGGACAGCTTCATTGTCCATTTCGCTAAGTTAGCTGACATTCAAATACCTCGACATGTGGGCACACGTGATGCCAAGCATCACTTATTAGGCTTCTGTGATGGGTCCGAAGCTGGTTACGCAGCCGCCATCTACCTGCGAATTGAATGGAACGGTTTAGTTTCCGTCAGCCTTCTAAAGGCTAAAAGTAGAGTGGCTCCCGTCAAAACACTCACTATACCTCGAATGGAGCTCTGCGGCGCCGTCTTACTGGCCAAGCTCTATAAGTCTGTTCAGCCTGCTGTGAATTTTGTGGCCGACAACGCTACGCTTTTCTTCACCGACTCAGAAATTGTGCTGCATTGGCTTAGCACCCCGCCACATCTTTTGAAAACTTTCGTTGCCAACCGTGTTATTGAAATTACCTCGAACACTTCGACCAATCATTGGTACCACGTCTCAACTGATGACAACCCCGCGGACGTTGCTTCCCGTGGGTGTCTACCCTCGCAGTTTGCTACACATCCACTGTGGTGGCACGGACCACAGTCCAATGTACTACCTCTTGGCGTTTGTCTAAGCCAACTGGACCGAACCGCGACCTGACCGAGCTCAAGACCGAGCCTCAGGTGCTCTGCGCGACTGTCCAAGCGCCTAACCACTTATTGAACGTTATTGAGCGTCATTCCAATCTCACCACGCTGCATCATGTCTTCGCCTACGTGCTTCGTTTCGTTAACAATTGCCGCATTAAGACCCAGTCTACCAGCCATTGTCACAACACTCGCTACAAAGCCAAGAACACCGTAGCCAAGATTCCATTCGCTGCACCTTCAGTACAAGAATTAAGGAACGCCAGAAATCTTTGCGTTAAGCTCGTACAAGAACTAGCCTTCAGCGAAACGTTGCAACACCTACACCGCGGCGTCCCGATCAGTGCTCAACTTCGCAACCTAACGCCCTTTATCGACTCAGTGGGGCTACTTAGGGTGGGCGGACGTTTTAATCATGCTGATATACCATACGCAGCTAAGCATGCCATTTTACTGCCTAAGCGGCATCATTATGTCAACCTTGTATGCGATCATTATCACCGCCTCGCCTTACATGCTGGGCCGCGTACCACGCAAGCGATGATCAATGGTGAGTTCTGGATCGTTGCGCTACGTTCGTTGTTACGACAACGCATTCATGCTTGCATGCGATGCTTTAGACTGCAGTCGAAACCTCGGCCACCTATGATGGCAGCTTTACCGTCTGCTCGCGTCACTCCGTCGCCACCTTTCTGTAAGGTAGGCATTGACTTTGCTGGACCTTTCGACACTAAGGCCAACCATCTTCGTACGGCAAAGATCCTGAAAGCTTACTTATGCCTATTTGTTTGTATGGCCACTAAGGCTGTACATTTGGAAGTAGTATCAGACCTCTCTACTGATGCTTTTCTCGCCGCGCTTCAGCGTTTTGTCGCAAGACGTGGTCTGCCTACAGACATTTATTCAGATAATGGCACCAATTTTGTCGGCGCCGCCAACCGCCTGCACGAGGTCTATAAGATGCTCGACCAATCCAAGTCAATCATCCAACGCAAGCTCGCCGCACAACGGGTTGAATGGCACTTCAACCCTCCAGCCGCACCACACTTCGGCAGACTCTGGGAAGCTGCCGTTAAATCCGTCAAAGGGCTCCTACGCCGTACTCTTGGCAGTACGTTATTGAACCTCGAGGAGTTAGCTACGTTATTTATACGCATCGAAGCTATTCTCAACAGTCGACCTATTTTCGAGGTCTCGCCTGACCCCAACGAAGGAGCTTCGTTCCTTACGCCCGGACACTTTCTCATCGGCCGTCCCCTTCTAGCACTCCCTGAGGAATGTCATTTTGAACCCGCGCTCAAATCCAGATGGACTATGCTACAGCAGATGACCAATCGGTTTTGGAAAACCTGGTCTACCCAATACCTACACTCCCAGATTCAACGCTGTAAATGGAACAAAGACGCCTCACCCCTCCAGGAGGGTCAGCTTGTATTTATCACTGGAGAACATCCGAGCCCTCTTCATTGGCCAATGGGTCGGATCGTACGTCTTCACCCTGGACCCGACCGGATAACCCGCGTAGTCACCGTCAAGACCTCACATGGACAATTAAAGCGACCTGTCCATAAGCTTGTAGGCTTTCCGCTACAACCTTAATCTCTTTACCGCTTCTTCAGCACCTGTGTGGTACAACCGCGTTTCCTCGAGTTCTTAATCTCACTCGACTTCTTCGCCTCTTCAGCAATTTTGTCCAACCTCGTTTCTTTAAGTATCTTCAACGCCATAAATTTCTTCGCTACATCTTCAGCACCTCGCTTCTTCCAGTCAACCCCGTTCACCGTCACCCAGTGGTTATCCAGGGTGGACGGTAGTCTATTGTCTTCAGCACAGCTAATGGAGCTATTCACTTCATCTGCTCTTTTCTGCTTTCTTCGTACCCCGACCACTTCTTCTTCGGCACCCTCGGTCTCCGGTGCTCTCTAGTTCTTCGCCCTCTACCCACCTGGCGGATTAAAAACATCCGTTTTTGGTGGGCGGAATGTTGGAGTCAGCTTTGGTAGATTAAACAGCTCCAGTATCGAATTCAATCAGCCTGTGCTTTGTCTATTCAATAGCTCAATCTATGGTTTATCGTCGATAGGTTAAGACCACGTTGTCCCTTGGCGCGCGCCTAACCCCCCACCCTAACACACAGTTTCCTGCCCCCAGTCTTTTGCTTGCCGTAGACAGACCAGCACGTCCGTTGCTGGTTTAACGTATTTGCTAACCTCGTAGACGTTAAGTTCGCCCCGCGTATGTCTAAATTTAAGTGTTTCGTATTGTATTTGCTTTATATGCTCGTTAACCGCGAAAGTGTACATTATTTAGTCCAAGTGCCGTGTTCGAATGCACCTTTAACCTCGCCGTTACAAGCCGCCGTTACGGAGTCGCTCGCAATCATTTAAAGACTTATTTCAACTGTGAATAACATTAGAATTGAACCCCGTTTATTAAGTTTTACAGCACGAGCCGTGTGACCAGTCACCACTCCACCCAGGGCCCTGCTGCAGAAGTCCAGAAGACATCAAACCTACCTTGCACGTAACCCCTTTGTTCAGCTTAGGGTAAGTGTTAATCAGTTCCAAATACTTTTAGCATAAACTTGTGCCTATTTTTCCCGAGGCTTAATTAGTGATAAACACTGTTTATTTGTCGATTAGGCATTTTTGCCGCCAGCCTTAATTTTATTTATGTACAATTTCAATCACAATAACGACCGCGACTATCTCTTTCTTTCGTCTTCTTTCTAATATTTTAGCGGAGCTGACGCCTCCACTAGTTTTTACACCAACAATGAAATAAATAATATATTAAATACAAATATTGAATTAAATAAATTGGTTATAAGTGGTGTTTATAGTATCAAATGTACAATGTGTCATAAATACTAAATAGGACAAACTAAAAATAAAATAAAAGATAGATATAAAGAACATTTAAACACATACAAAAAACGTAATATATATCAATCCAATTTGGCAACACATTGTATTGAAAATAAACACGATTTTCTGGAAATAAATAATATGAAATTAATAAAACATACACAAAAATGGTTTAAAATCATTTAAAATATAGAAATATATAAGAATAAAATAAAAAATACACTATTGAAAAAAAAATAAAATCAAAACATAAAACTATTTCTAGTATATTCGATGATATCTTATAAATAAAAAGGTAAAATAAATAGGAAGTATTGAAACCAGTTTAATAAGCATTGTCGTGTTAGTTGTAAGTTTGAGAATGCTGATACTGCAAATCAGTGAAAAGCTTCACGTATTACATAATAAAAGTGTATTACACAAATAAAAAATTATGTATTCTTGTTTATGAACATATTATTTAGCCATATATATATATATATATTAATATATTAAATATAGTGATATGTTTTCTTGTAATATAGTTAATAAATTTAAAATATTTCAAAAACAAAAATACTTTTAATGAATATATTTATTCAAACTTTTCGCCGATAAATTTTGTAAAAATATTTTATTAGATAATTATTTTCCTGAAGATGCTGGTACAATTGTATCGGCGAAAAGCTTTGAATAAATATATTCATTAAAAGTATTCTTGTTTTTGAAATATTTTTAATTTAACTATATATATATATATATATATATACATATTTATATATATATATATATATATATATATATATATGAAGTTATGTTCTATATGATGTTCTATATGAAGAAATGACTATATATACATACATATATATACATACATATATACATACATATATACATATATATATATATATATATATATATATATATATATATATATATATATATATATATACACACAATATACAGTATCCGTTATTGAACCTTTGACTGTATATATAGGTAGTTGTACCTGACTGGTAATTCCACAGCTTTTATTTATAGAACGATTTTATTTTAGTTAATTTTTATTATATAATTAGAATTATTATAAATAAGTAACATAGTCTAAGCGATATCACATAGCTTACAACATAAAACCAACTGTTTTATGAAATCATATGTTATCACTTAATTTAAGCCAAATAGGATCAAAGAACTACAGTGTATAATTTTCCCCTTTTGTGGATTTTTTCTCCCAAATAAAACCAAAATTAAATAATTTAATTTAATCAATGAAATATTATTTGATCTATATTAACATGAAATGTAATACACTACAAATTTTTAAAAAATATTTTTGAACTTGAATGTATTAATGAAAAACATTTTATAATGGTTGAAATCTTGTACAAGATATATATAGATAGACTGTGAATTAATAGGAGGAATTGAAATGAGCTGAAGAAATTATTATTGTTTAATAATAAAAAAATAATGTGTTTATGTAGGTGCGGTGGTTTCACACCTCCTACAATCTATTCCCTAATTTTACACCTCTCTATAGATTGATCCAGTTTGGAATCTATAAATTTCTACTCATTATAGTGCCTTTCAGTAATCACAAATAAAATCATAAGCAAATCCGGGTATAATAACAATCTCTGGCTTAAAAAACTCAGCGGCCTTCTTATTTAATACTTGATTACGTTGTAGGACGTCCACCCCTTAATACAGATTGGAGAGTGGGAAAGATTTATATTCCCTGGCAAGATTAGACCCTCTGTGCACACTGCTTGAGAACTTGTGAGTTTATAGTGATTTATTTAGTAGTCTCTTCCGTAGCACTTAGAAATTATTTATAAAGTCAATACAATAATTTTGGTTACTTTTAACTACAATAAACGACATAAATTAAAATAATTTACTATAATAATTGGTTGAACAATCTTGTAGTTGGTTATGTAAATAAAACCAGACTAAATATAAAATAATTTCGTTAAAGGAAATTTCAATTAGAAATAATACCTGCCAAATTATTTAAATAAAATTTCTATATTCTTTACAATTAATTTTATAACAAATGTAATACAATGTTGTTTCCTATGTGAAATAAATTTAACAACTTAATGTAATGCATGTTGAATTGACTTTAACCCTTAAACGTGTGTGACACAGGCGGATGGCTGGATCTTTACGAGTTTGTTTATGGCCAGAACAGAGTAGAAAGAATGGCGGGTTCTTATTCGGAAAGTTGCATCGGATCTATGTGCGAATGGTTCACCCTTATTAGTCTATTCATATATATATATATATATATATATATATATATATATATATATATATATATATATATATATATATATATATATATTGTAACACTTTTAAAAAATAAGGTGTTACATATAAATTCATTTATATATTTAATTTATATTAATAATTATATCGTAACAATATAAAAAAAAATTTTTGTTTTATTGGTGCACATTGTGAAGCTAGCGTAGATGGTGAGAGCTCCTAGCGGGCGAAATAGAAAAATATCGTACGAGTTAGTAACTTGAGGTAATTAACCACATCACGCCATGTGACGTAAACATGATCTGATATCGCCTGATCCGAAGCACCAATCAAAAAATTCAAAATAATAAGTAAGGGTGGGAAATTCAGTTAGCGCGTCCTTGCAACGACCCCACTTCTCAAAATGTCTTTGAACGAAACGGACGTGAAGGCATTTTCGGACATAACTTAGAAATTAGTAAGCTTCCAGTATTCAAAATTTAAGATGTCAAAGCCGGTACCAAATTTTATAAACGCAACTAAAGAAGAAGTCAGAAGCGATTATTCATGTGTTTCAAATAAGTAAAAGTTTATATCATTTTTGTTTAAGAGCGCTGATTTGTAAGAGCGATGTGTTAAGTGTTAAGTGTACAAAAGCCATGTGCAGTATTTATGTTATAGTGTTTTACAAGTAAAGTGCACAAGCAGGTACGTTTTAGGTAATAATAAAGAAAATGTGTTTTAATGTTAACTAAGTTGAATTTTAAATGATAAACGGTAACCACATGAGCGGTAGAAATTGTCCTTTGAATATTCATTTCTAAAATTAAATTGGAAAAACGTAAGTTACTACCTTCTCGATATATGTCAATTTTAAAGGTTAAAAGTAATTAAAATATGTATGGAATACTTAGCAGTAATTAAAAGTTAATTACTCGACACATTGGTGTTATTTGTTCTTTTGTAATTTGTCATTGATTAATAAATTGTTTAACATTGTATTTTAAAGCTTTAAATTATCATTTCAAGTAACCTAGTTCTACCTTCAAGATAAGAAGACTGCCATAGACAGACAGTTTCTGCCTGAGCTATGACGGAGAACTAGAAGGCCTGGTAAGTAAGGTTAATTAATTTGTTAATTAGTAATTAACACACAATTTTAATAAAGATAAAAACTTACCCCAGATAAAAAAGGGCCAGAACCGTTACAAATGCGCAATTCTGCTATTTTGTTTGTTCCTAAAATGGAACGTTACAAATGCGCAACTCTGCTTGTTTAAATTTTAACTGTTCGTTGTTGTTGTTTGCTAAAATGTAAGTCTCATACTCTGCTCGTTTTCGAAAATTTTATTAAGTTGAATGAAATATTATTAAAAAGTTGAATGATAATTACTGCTAACGAGTTCTTAAGATTAATGCCATTTATGTGTTAATTAGGTAAATTGCGCAGCCCTCCTTAAAAATACTCGTCAGTGTGTAATAAAGTTATTTTCAAATAAATAAAATGTCTAGCGATTTAAAAATAAATAAGTTGATAAAAGACGAGTTAATTTTCGAACTAAAAATTATAAATGTAAAGGTTAGAACGGACAGTACAGTATATGTAATAAGAAAGACCTTGAGAATACAGCCAAAGATAAAAATTGTAAAGCCGATCCTGTTAATTTAATGTATTGGTTAAATAAAGTTTCTCAGAGAAATTCAAAGAAAATGTTTTAAAATCATGATAAGTTAAAAAATTTAACAAGAATTGTTATGTTACCTACAATAAAAATTGAATTAAGTAGGCAAATAAATTGTAATGTTTTATTGGACACTGGAGGTTCAATAAATATAATAAACGAAGAATTTTTTTAAACATTGTTAAATCATAAATTAGTTAAGAAAATTGTGAACAAACAGGATAAAGTCTCAGGAGCTAATAACACAAAGATAAAAATAAAAGCTAATTGCATTGTCAAAATTAAAATTAAAAAATTGTTTATGGCAAGTAAAGTTTTTAATAGCAGAAAGTTTAGATTGTAAAATGTCAGATGACCTAAAGGATGTTTTTTAAAAAGATGAAAAATTTAAAAGAAGACATAATAAAAATAATATGAATAAAGTCTTTTTTTGTTGTGAACAATTGCCAAATTTTATAAACGCAACTAAAGAAGAAGTCAGAAGCGATTATTCATGTGTTTCAAATAAGTAAAAGTTTATATCATTTTTGTTTAAGAGCGCTGATTTGTAAGAGCGATGTGTTAAGTGTTAAGAGAACAAAGGCCATGTGCAGTATTTATGTTATAGTGTTTTACAAGTAGAGTGCACAACCAGGTACGTTTTAGATAATAATAAGGAAAATGTGTTTTAATGTTAACTAAGTTGAATTTTAAATGATAAACGGTTAACACATGAACGGTAGAAATTGTCCTTTGAATATTCATTTCTAAAATTAAATTGGAAAAACTTAAGTTACTACCTTCTCGATATATGTCAATTTTAAAAGTTAAAAGTAATTAAAATATGTATGGAATACTTAGCAGTAATTAAAAGTTAATTACTCGACACATTGGTGTCATTTGTTCTTCTGTAATTTTGTCATTGATTAATAAATTGTTTAACATTGTGTTTTAAAGCTTAAAATTAACACATATTTTTAATAAAGATAAAAACTTACCCCCAGTAAAAAGGGCTTGACCCGTTAAAATATATATATATATATATATATATATATATATATATATATATATATATATATAAAATACGTTTTCTTGTTTAATAATTTAAAACAACATAGGTTATTCAAATACAAGAATATTTATTAATATATATCCAAAGCTTTTCGTTGGCATACAGTACCAACATCATCAGGAATGAAAATTACAATAATGTCATTTATTCTTGTATTTGAATAACCTATGTTGTTTTAAAATATATATATACATATAAAACTAATAATTTAGCTGGCTTGTGATTTAAGGTACAAAACAAATAAATAGCTACAAAACAAAACACTTTATTGTCTTAGGCGTTTCAATGGCTTAATTCATCATCATTATCATCAGGGCCACTACTACAACTTGTAATTGCTGACTAGTTGCAGTTATAAATTCGTATTAGTGTCACTGATGATGATGACATATCATTGAAATGAGTATGACATTAAACTATATTGTTTTGAGATCGTGTGTTATGTCGTTCCACTTTGCTTAAAATATGTCATAATATATGATTTCATATTAGAGAAATGATGTCCAACATTTTTTTCCGAAACTCCGACGAACAATTGTTTACTTTATATTGGTTCAACATTCACTGATTTATAACAGATTTTATATTTTAACTATATTTATTCATAACATCTATTCCCTGATCTTTTATCATTGTCAAAGGTAAGGCAAAACAAACTTTTTATTGCGATAAATATTCATTTAGAAGTGCATTTTAATACGCCTTATTAAAACGTCCTAGTACGAGAAATAAACTAGAAAGATGTGTGTGGTTGTGTGTGTGTGTTTGTGTGTGTGTGTGTGTGTGTGTGTGTGTGTGTGTGTGTGTGTGTGTGTGTTTGTGTGTGTGCTTGTGTGTGTGTGTGTGTGTGTGTTTGTGTGTGTGTGTGTGTGTGTGTATGTGTGTATATGTGTGTGTGTATGTGTGTGTGTGTGTGTGTGTGTGGGGGGGGGGGTGACTTTTACGTATGATGGGTGACCGTCTCTGTGTTTCCATAACGTAAAACATTTTTTAAATATGTTTAAAAATTCAATGAATTAAAAAGAATGTATTTCTTGAAGATATAACATTCCATATAATTACATGATTTCAATAAATTTAATTTACTGCTGTTTAGTTTGTATTTCTATGTATTTTAATGTTCGATCACACATTAAACGATGTAACTTCTAATGTCTTATTTCGAAAGTTTGTAAAGAGTTGGGAGAAAAGTCAACAAAAGAATCATCAGTTCGGAACGGGAAACATTGTTTTAATAAAAACTTTCCGCCATTAAAAGTCCGCTACAGTAACTCCACTTTTAAATATTAAATCAAAATGGTGCCGTGGAAACTTTCCAGGCAAACGCATTACTCTTTGCAACTAATTTTTTTGCCAAAGACTTAAATTTAATTTGGCAGATAATTGAGAGTTTTTCAAATAAATAAGTAATAATGTTGTAGGTTTAGTTACTAAAATCATATATTACACAAGTGCTCAGAAAATATTGACCCTAGAAAATAATAGATTCATTAAAATATTTATTGCTCAAATTCTAAAATATAAAACAAAATACGTAATAATTTTATACAAGTTGGATATGCACACCTGAATTAGAGAATTTAAAGTGTATTCTTATTAGAAAAGTAAATAGTTTTATTCGTGTTTATTTGAGCACTACAAAAACGTATTGAATAATTGATAAAGATAAACCTGTTGAGTATCTAGTCAAAGATATATAATTTTATATTAATGCAAGCTATGTTCCCACCCAATGTAAAACCGACGTTCCCTTGCAACAAATAGACTCCCACTTAATAGGGGTGAGAAGAAACATATTCAAAAACGAAAATCTAGAACTGTGTAAAATATTTTATTACATTTAACCCAGTAAAGAGAAATATAATTATTGAATCTTAAAAATAAAAATATAAAATTATGTCAATGAAATTTAAAAACTGTAATTTCAAATCTCAAATATTTTGTGTTACCGCCTGTGGAATAGAACATGGAAATACATTTCCAATTGTAATGGATAATACCTTAGAAATTTATACATACAGATGGTTACAGCAATTATCTCAGACTTCCCATGTCGCCGGTGAACTAATTTGTCTATTTGGTAAAGAAGGAGAAATAGAGAGGACAATTAGCCAAAGGAAGAAATCAGGAATACCCTGGCCATCATACGAGGTACAGTAAATAAAGGATGATCCAGCTGACTATTTAAGTTATAACAAACACCCGTTTCATTCAATAGATTACTTCGTTGTATCGGATTGTCTTTGCCCAAATATTTAGTTCTGCCGAAAATAAAATAAAAACATTGATTAGACAACTACAACGTACACAAAGAAGAAGAATTTCTAAATACCTTTTTCATATTTTAAAATCCAAATAGGATTCTAAGAAGATTAATTGCTGAAAACTTTTATTCGCTTACATTTAGAGATTTCAGAAATTTGTTTTCAATTCCTTCTATCAATTCACACTCTCCTTATGTATATCTTCCACAAATTTTCAATCGGTAATAAAACACGTTTTATTCATACAATCAAGTTTAAATGAATTTTTAACCTGTATTGGATAGCAATTGATATATAAGTTCTGTTCTTTTTTTTCAATATATGTTTAAAATCCAGTACTTTGGCACTCAGTCAACTTTTCCATGCATAGAAATCTGTCATTAAAGATGTACTTGAAATTATAGTAGAAAGGTTTCTTGCTATAATAGAGCATTATAAGAGACGGGGTAGAACACGAAATTATAGATTACCATCAGCTTCATACATTAGAAATGAAAAAGCGAATAAATAGTAACAAATAAAAATAATAGTCCTACCTCATATACTTTATAGAGAGGAAAATGGAAAATTTCAGGCCAATTCCCTTTCTATTTTGCCACTTCAAATTGTGATTCTGTCATATGTATATACATATTTATATTATTAAAAAGTAACTAAAATACATTTTTTCTCTGTTGGCCTCAGTAGGAATTTACATTTTTTTTTTAATTCAACATTTCTTGTTTATTTCAGACTTTTTCATGTAAATGTATAAAAATAATTTCAATGCTTTATATAAAAGCATTTAAAGCGAAGTGTTCTTTTCATTACCAAAGCAATACCAAAAAAATTAGAAACATGTCTACTTTAAAACCTCATTATAAAAGGTAATTATTGTTGAAAGGAAATTGCGACATTGTCTCCAAATAAATGTAAATGAAAAAGGATTCAATTTTACGGTTTTATTTTATTTCCCTCTTTACAATTCCAATTTAGCCTTATACCCCATTGACAATAATTGCATCAGATAACTACGCCAAACGTAAATTTGTAGTTCAACATCCTAAACGGATAGGTAGAGAAATATTTCTCTGAAAATAACAATTTTTTAATATTTACATTTTGATATTTCAATGTAGAACTATTTCTTTCTTTATTCGTACTGTTATTTTCGTTAACACTCTCCTTTATATATGTATATATATATATATATATATATATATATATATATATATATATATAGTTCTTTATTAATACACAAGAATACATATTGCGATATGTATATATATTTTAAAACAACGATATGTATATATTGCGACATGTATATATATATATTTATATGCGATATATATTTATATGCGATATGTATATATAATATATATAGCATACTCTATGCTATATCAGTATGCCTGAGGACGACGGCACAGCCAGCCGTTGAAAGTTAGCTCGCATAAATACCAAGTAAGATTCTTGTTTAAGTACATAAGTGAAAGTGATAAATATATATATATATATATATATATATATATATATGATGATGATGATGATGATGATGAATAGTTATAATCTGAAGTACATCCGTTCATTCTGCAGTGCATAAAATCGCAGTTCCGACGATTCGGTAGAATCTCATCTAGGATTAACGAGGTGAACCCAACAACAGTTAGAGAGCAAGAAATATATATATATATATATATATATATATATATATATATATATATATATATATATATATATAGTACAATTTTCAACCTTTATTGAAATTCAATTTCTTCCACACAGGTTCAAATACATTTTTTTAAACTTGTAGCTTATGACACTTGTTCTTAATACGGTTGTTTCAAATACTAATTCATTAATTTCATTTAATAAATTAATTTTAATTTTGTAAGTTAGACGTGGCGGTTTAATTTTGTAAGGTAGAAGTAATTTCACAAACGTGGCGATATGAAATATATTTATTTCATCCCATTTGGCATAAAATAAGTGGTAACATGTGATTTCACACAACAGCTGATTTTATGTGGTAGAGCAGATGTTTTAACGCATGGTTTATGATAGTTGATTTATATTATTTGTACTTATTTATTAAATAGTAACTTAAATAAAACATTTATGTTGACCTAAGTAGGAGTTTACTTTACAAAATTTTGAATGTTTAATTTGTTTACACTTTTGTTACAATTTTATTTAATGATTTACTATAATTTCTTACTTTGCATTTCTTATTTTAAAGTTATATATTTTTGAAAGATGGTTGCTTAATATTTTATTTAAAATTTCCTAAATCCTATGATTTTAAAATGTTTTTAAAATCAGTAAAAAATAAACGAGTTATATTCAATGTTTCAGCGAGCAAGTGTGACTATTCGTATGTAACAATGTTTTAGTGAAGGAATTAAGATATTTTCACAAGTTAGTTGCTCCAACATCTGGTACTACGTGGTGCATCGCGAACACAGGTGCATTTAAGGGCGTTGTCATTTATTTGATGTAAGTATCGTACTTGGACTCTGTTCGTGTTATTTTCTAAACATAAATCCTTCAACTAAAATTTATTTTTTGTTTGCATTCCATACACTTGTCGCGATATAAATTTTAAATTTTATTGCTTGCATTTAGGCTTGTTTGCAAGAATCAGAGTTTGTGATCACTTTTCAACGTTTACAAAATGTTAACCCTATCCAAATCTAATAAATTTAAAAAATTAAAAATTACTGTGTGTAAGGAAACAGTACTATATTTTGCCATGCTTAAGTAATAATTTTAAAATAACATAACATATCAACATTTTATAGAACATAAGTATCATTTTTTAAATAATATATTCAAATACCTGATTATTGCGAGATTTGAATTATCCACAAATTGCATTTTACACTTAATTAGTAAATTTTTATATTAACTTAACATACATTGCTTGGCTCGTTTATACAGAATATAATTCTTATAAAAGTTTCCCAATAATTCAAAAAGAAAATACTAAAAAACTGTTCAAGAGGAAAGGAAAGCAATATAATAGTGATAAAGTATTTATTTTCGAGAAAGGTTAACCCCCATATAGATACGATAATTCGAGACTTTCTACTCCCGTTGTTTTGCATAACTAGTAAGTTACAACCATTGTCTGTATCATAGATTATTAAGTTTTCAATACTTGTGATTATTACTCTCTTTTTTTAATTTTTTCAGTTTATGTAAATTATTATTAACAATTAATATGAAACTTTTTTTTAAAACTAAATTCCTACTGAGGTTAACAAAGAAAAATGTTATTTTAGTTACCTTAGAGACATATTTATGATATTCTGTGGTAACCATGGCAGCAGTTTAAGATTGTGCAATAGAGGTTTCGATAATGGAGGAAAAAATTCTTATACATCTTTGAGAAAAATATTTCCAGGTATTGAAAGGTTGGCGCAGTGTAAAGGAGCGCTAAAATTTGAACCTAAAGATTTTCAGTTCAAATCCAGCTGGACCTCACAAATTTTATAATTTAATTATTTAATCAATATTTCAAAATACTGTATTAATATCAATTGTCATCCACTATATGTTTAAACAAATGTATTTGAACTTGATTGGATGAGTAAAAACATAATTTATTAATAACTGAATATTTGTACAGGATATATATATATATATATATATATATATATATATATATATATATATATATATATATATATCAGAAGAGTTTGAACAAATAGAACGAATTTTTGAAAAAAAAATTTGGAGGCATCTAAAACGTTTTCGTCTCCACTTATTGCGAGATGTGACAGGAAATGAAACAAATTCACATTTTAAAGAAAGTAATTGTTTCAAAGTACTTGCTTTTAAAAGTTAAACTTCTCTTGTGGAAGAAATACTTTCCTTTCAACACAGAAGTACTTGCTGTAATTATATTGCATTGTCTCTGGCAGATGCCGTAACAATATATATTACACTCGCTCCAGCAACTCTAGAATTCCATGAGACGCTTTGGGGAAACAATGAAGACAGAAGTAGAGTATCATGTTGGAGGAACGGTTATTTATTTGTGACTGATTTGGGAGTGATTGGTGTACTTTGTAATTACGATCAATGTATTTATATAATTATCAAATTGTTTCTCTTATACATTATGTACCAATAATATTTAAGTTTGTATGTAGGGAAAATAAAATCATAATGTAAAACATAATATATATTTTTTGATATTACTTGGTAAAAAAAAATACTTCTTGAAAAAAATCAGAAATTGGAGATATGGTTACGCTGCGATTTTGATCTAAAACAAAATTAAAATTCATGTTTTACAATTATTTTTTTTTTTATTTTCTGTATCATGATGTTGTATTTATTTTATTCTTATTGATATAATTTGTCAAAAAAAACACTACTTTAAACGAGTCTGCTGAAAAATATCATTAGGTAGTGGTTTTTTTGCCAACTTTTCATTTAATCACGCAATAAATCATTAGCATACATGAAAATACATTAAAATACTATACACTTATGTACAGTAAACACATAAAAAAGTTATTTGATTAGAATCGCTAAAATAATATATGGACAACAACTTTTAATATTAAACGGCTTATTTATATGTTCCCGGGCACGTCACAAAATGGAGATTAATAGTTGTAAATCACTCGTAAAATTACGCTAATTTAATTCTGTCGTAAAAGTACACAATTATATTAAATTTTTGTTTCGGCAATTAACTGTCATAAATATTACACATTTCAATAACCAATAAACTAATTATCCTAAATGGATTTTCTTTAGTCCGTTTTATATTTAGAATGTAATATAAAAAAGCAATAATAAAATTATATGACAGATCGTTGTCCCTTAAATACAACGATATATGATTAGACATGTCTCAATGGTTAACTATTCCAAATACATCTTATATTATAAGCTTCAAAGATTTAAAGAAATATATTAAGCACAGAAACTGTCTATCTTTCCTACAACGCACGTATTTGGAGTTGACGCTAGGTATGTGTCTACGTCCCTTAAACTGCAGAGTTCACAGGTACTTTTTTCATAAAACGAGAACATCCGAGACGCATTTCTTAGATCACTGTTCGGACAACTTAGTTCTGTTAAAACTCTTGCTTTTCTCAATTTTTCTACTTTGGCGTTATTCTTCAGTTGCTTTTACAATTTTATATTTTGCCCGTCAAAATTAAATTCTAATAAATCCTTATTTAGTGGTCCTCTTTATTTTTAAAAATCGGATAAATCCTGTAAAATAGCTTCTAGATATAGTTATTATTTACAGCTGATAATCCATCAGACGTCGAGTAAATCCGACTTAGCATTCCCGAGCAGTTCTAAATTGGGAATCTAACTGTTGCTTATGGAATTATTCGAATGTTTATTTTGTTCCCTAGAAAGAAGTTTTAAAATGAATAGGTAATATTTGTATACTTCCTTATTGTTTAAGCTTGTCTTTATTTATTATAAGGAATGACTTTTATTCATTAACACATACTCTGGTACAAACACTTGCGGGGGGCTGCATTTTATATGGTTAGGTGTTTCTCAAATAACAAAATAACAACATATAAACTGCTTTGAGTTCTAACATTTCAAAAATACAAAAAACAATTCTTAAAACAACCCTAAAATGAACCTAATTAAAAGCTTAACTTTTATTGGCTATATGTTTCATTAAATCTACTTCAACTAAAAGGATTAAATTTGTCTGTATTAATATTTTGTCTCTCATAGAGTTTATAATGAAATGGAATAATTTTATGAATAATTCAGAACATTTAAATTTATATATCCTAAATAAGTAAACACTTTTAAAATTAATTTTGTTTACTAAACTTTATGTAAGAGGCACAACGTTGAAATTCCATTTCATTAAACAGAGTTGTAATATTTAACTATTAGGACTATATATATATATATATATATATATATAGTCTCGCTCTTCTACTGTTGTTGGGTTCACCTCGTCAATGCTGGATGAGATTCTAGCGAAACGTCGGAACTGCGAATTTATGGACTGCAGAATGAACGGATGTACTCCAGATAGTAACTATTCATCATGATTATTTGATCACTCGAAAAAAGTGTTGAAAAGATAACAAACCGGTTGAATATCGAGAGGTTTATGTAGTGCAATCCTTTTGTTTTTGTTTTATATTTTAAAATTGTGGTTTTATACGTGAATAGTGTTTTGTGTTTTCATACTGCTTTTAATTATTTTTCAGATGAATTTTTAACTCTCACTACTTTGGTAGTTTATTTTATTAAATTTTTGACTAAAATTTCATTTAGTTTTTATGAGTTTTAAATTATTGTAGTGAGTATACTTGTATTCTATATGTGTATTTATAAGCAATGTAATATTTTTTCAGGTTTCTGAAGGGGAACGAATTAGTTGCCGAAAATGTGCTCTTAATAAATAAACTTCTTTGACTCGATATTCAACCGGTTTATTACGTATGCAATATTAGGAGTATATAGCTTGCTCCATATACCGCAAACGTATTCATATTAATATGGTTATGCTACGACGTGGCAAAGTTCCGGATGTAAAAGCAACTACATTACCATGGTAAAGGAATTTACACTTTATCCAACTAATAGTAACTTTATAACTACGTCCTATCGCGAAGTTGTCGCTGTGAAAGTTTCAAACGTCTTGGTTAATCCGAATGAGGTGTCGCCAAAGCTAAATGGTATGTATAAAAATTATTTTTGAAATCTTTTGACTATTCCTTAAGGAGTCACTTATATAAGTGTTGTATGTGTTAAACGTTATAATTATGATTTTTTTTCAAACATAAACTTACACTGTTCCTCTTCTGTAAATATTGAGTAGTTTTATATTGGGAAGGCAAGAGGTAACAGTGGAGTATCAGGGTAGGAAATATTCAACATTGTTGAGTGGATTGCACTAAAGAATAATATCAAAAGTATCATCAAACAAATTATTTTAAAATTTAATCTATGTATCAAAAACAACGGAGGTTATTAAAATACAAGAATATTTGACAATTATTTATTTATATATTAATAAATATTCTTGTATTTGAATAACCTCATTTTGTTTTATTATTATACAAGAAAACAAATTATATATATATATATATATATATATATATATATATATATATATATAAATGTAGTAAATTCATAGTTGTTGCTGACAACATCATTTTTTCAAACATGCATTTTAAGTTCCTAAAGTGCATAAAATATGACTTTCCATCTTATCTTATCCTAAGATATTTCATTGGTTCATTCCAAATGTTGGTTGCTAAGCAACAATCAACATTATAAAATTATTTTCCAACACGCTTCAAACAGTGTACACAAAATATTGTATGTCCGAAAATATAATTCAATCAAGAACGTTTACTGTCAAACGTTTTCGATCGACTGCTTTCACGTCCAGCTATTATTAAGTTAATAAAATACCAAATTAGGTTTACCTAATTTTAAACCGCCGTTCATTGATTTTTAGGCGATACGAGTTCACTTTAAC
>JBAIZL010000135.1:302500-322500 GCA_036971475.1 Prosapia bicincta
AACGATTTTGTCATCTGCGCAAAAATAAACAGTACTGAAACAGTTGTAAGATTTATTTTCACTTTATTTTAGTTACATATTTTTACAAACACATACATATGAAGAGAAGCTACATCGGTTATACTCCGGTATAAATAAGTTCTATATGAGCTCCGTTTAAACTGAGGCAACGCTGAAGCTTTTACGTTTGTGAATAGGGTTTGTTCCATGCTCGTTATACACTCGCTGTAACATTTTTCCGGAGTTTCCATTTCTATAAACAATAATTTTGGCGATTGAAAAACTCTTCTGCTGGGTGAAAACACTGCCTGATCTAAAATGTTTATCAAAAATCACTAATAATCTCAGAGTTACTTGGCGGGTTTTGTGAAATTCTTCTCGAAAACGTAATGCAGTGTACCAAAAGAGTGAAAATAATGCTCTAAGATAACCCTTTTCTCTACAGTATTTAGCACCATAGCAGCAAAAACTAACCTCAAATGAAATACTTCAACACGAATACGCGACAACAAGCAAAAGTCGGCACAGCTGATCCAGACGGCAACCACAGCTGATTCAGTTTCAGTGCCGCTTAGCTTAGCGCATACAGTATATAGTAATAGTATCTCGTGATTTTATTCTGTTACTAATTTATCTTACATTACGCTGATGCGAACACAAATCATGAGAAACATTATTTTCAGGTGAAACACAAAGTCGATAACAATACAAATCATAGTAATAAGAAAAGATTAAATAATGTGTCACGTTTTGCTTACATATGATAAATTTTTGTCGTATCAAAACCTGCAGCAAAAGAAAAAATCCTCAAAGTATTGGAGACTTACTTCTATCTCAAGTCCCCAAACCCCTTTTTTCCAAATAACTACTTTCAGTATAAAAATTATTATAATACTAGATATAACAAAATCATCAATATTTTTGCAAAAATGAAACATCCACTATCCATAGTATTTATCCCATCCACAAACAATTTTATAGTGTATAAAACAAAACCTATAATATTAAATGTCTCATCTTATTATTACACGCTTTTCTCCTACACTAGCCGTACAAGTTAAATCTTGCAAAAATCTATCGTGCACTTAGGAAAATGGTCTGAAATTTTGTCTCACACCACTCTGTGAATTAATCATGACAAATATTAAAAATTCAATAATGAAATATATCATTTCAATTATAGTAGTTGAAAAGTGTTGTATTTTTTACTTCATTTGCGACGTCTAATTAGACTGAAATATTTAAGTCATTTAAGTTGATTTTTCATGATTCAACTGTAAATACTTTCTAATTTATAATATCAATAAAAATATGCATTATTTTCAATAAAAGCAGATTTTATTTTTTATAAAAATACTTTCATAATCACATAAATTTCAAATATATTAGTTGAAATTTTGTAATGATATTTTTGTCATCTTTACGACGCCTAATTAAACTAAATTAATCCATCTATATACGTGAATCATACAATAGGTAATCATTAAAACACTGGGAAAACAATGTTCAATAAATAATGTAGCATAACCTACGTTGCAAACAGCTGTTCTACAACATAACCTACAACACAAAATCAGATGTTGCATAAAGTCATATGTTAACATTCAATTCATATTGAGATGTCTCATAGTGCAGCCTGTCAGAAATTATACTGTCACGAAATTTATCGTTCACGTCATCCAATAAGTTATTTATAGAGTTATCACTTTAATAATTATAAAATTATTTGAACTAATTAGGTTTATCTATAAAAATGTGTCTTTTTTTTAACAGTATTCGTATCAAATTTCTATGAGTACAATTCATTATAGAAATTTTCCTAATACTAAAATTGCATAAAATAATACTTAAAGATGGGAAAATTTGAATACAATATTTTAATTTCAATATTTTTAATGTAATTTTTTTCACTTTGTGGAAAAGATAGAATGTCTTTGTGAGTAAAACAGCAAAGCTTAATATTACGTACGAGAAGATATACATGTATATATATATATATATATATATATATATATATATATATATTAAATATAGTGATATGTTTTCTTGTAATATAGTCAATAAATTAAAAATATTTCAAAAACAAGAATTCTTTTAATGAATATATTTATATTCTAAAATATATTTATTATATTAAATAATATAATATTTATATCTAAATATAATATATTTATATTAACTATAGATAAATTAAATAATAACATAATAAGAAAACAGAAACTCGAAAATAACTTTGTGCCTAATAAGAGAGAAAATATTTGGACAACCTTTACATTCACTGGTAACGAAATAAATAAAATTACAAGATTATTTAAAGAAACAAATTTACAAATTACATATAAAACTGATAATAAACAATAACAAAAATCAAAATAATATGCACGAAAGAAATGGAGTATATAATATAAAATGTCAAACTTGTAATAAATTATATTTAAGACAAAGAAAAAAGAAATTAAAAGAAAGATACAAAGAACATTTAAATGCTTACATCAAACCAAACATATACAAATCAAATTTAGCTACGCATTGTATTAATAATGGACACGAGTTTCCGGAAATAGAAAATATGAAACTAATAAAAGAATTAAATAAAGGATTAAAAATGAATATATTTGAAACATTGGAAATTTATAAGCATAAAGTTAAAGACAAATTAATTGATGAACAAATTCAAGTGAGATCAAGGCACCAAACTATTTATAAGGTCATTGATGTTATAGAAAAAATTACATACAGTACAATACTTTGGTCGTTTGTAGCACATATGATTTAATTTTGTAAAAATATTTTATTAGATAATTATTTTCCTGAGGATGCTGGTACTATTTTATCGGCGAAAAGCCTTGAATAAAAATATTTATTAAAAGTATTCTTGTTTTTGAAATATTTTTAATTTATTGATATATATATATATATATATATATATATATATATATATATATACATATATATATATATATATGTGTGTGTGTGTGTGTGTGTGTGTGTGTGTGTGTGTTGCAACGGGGTGAAGGACCGTCGCAAGTGGGAAATAAGTAATTTCCTGTTTTTTAGAAATAAAGCTGTTTTTAAAATAATCAAGTAGGGAATTATACAATTATTAAAGAGGGAAAAATTAAATAAAACAGTAAATAGAATAGTTAAGCCACACTAAAGAATGTTATAAAATGAATATGTAATAACTAACTAAATTTGAACATCGAGAGTGAAGCGAAAAAATTCTAAGTGCCTAAAAAAGCTATTTTTCGAACCAAACCACGTAGAACTTTCATCGACATTTCAAAAGAACCACAATAACCTAGAATGAACATTAAAGAAAACAGAATTCAAAAAACTTAAGAAACAAAAAAGTTACAGCCGTTTAAATAAAATAGACATTTTTCAGTGTTCTAAAATTAATTATCAAACTATGCAAGCTAAAACAGATTCGTTGCCCGACTTGCCTGTACAAGGAATAAATCGAGCGATAGCAAACTTGCAGGCGGGGTGCGGTAGGTAAAATTCACCGCTATATATACTTGGTCTCTAAGCTTTTAGAGACAGTCTGTAAAAATTTTCTAACACGAGGTGCCGCGGGACGCTATGCTGGACCGCGAGTAGAGACCGTCAGCAGGCCAGATGGACAATAACCTCAGCGCTTTCGACATCCAGGACCACCAAGGATGAAGGCTCCAGACTCAGCCTCCAGGACGCTCGAATAGAGGGAAACCACCACCGACGAACCAGGGATGGCGACTTCCGGTGTCCAAGGACCAGGGAATCCAGACGAGGGACCCCAAGGACCGGCAAGAACATCTTTGGCAAGTCATTTTCTTTATTCGAAATCAGTCACGTCAAATTTAGTTAGTTAATTTTATTAAATTCAAACAAATTTGCAAGCTTAAAACAATGACTTCACCCTTTATAAAATTCTAAATAAATTGTATGCTAAGTAAATGAATTTATGTGCTCAGAATATTTTAAATAATGAATATTAAAATTACAAAAGGTTTTTGGCCATAAGCCGTTTATTTAAAGAAAATGAGAGATTCTCGAATATTATAAAGTTAAAAATTAAAGGTTACGAACTATGAATTTACCAATTCCATATAGGAGATAAAATATTATTATGTGTAATTTTGAAAATAATTTTATGTTATGTCTATGTTATTAATCTATATGCAAAGTATAATTTTTCAAAGCATAAGAAACGAGAAGTAACTCAGTGAATTGTTTTGCTAATATAATTGTGTAATCTTTTGAAGGATAAATTTTCTTTTTTATTTCAATAAATAGAGTTAAATATGTCATAAAAATCAACATTATTTGCATTCCATCCTGTGTCAAATAACCAATAAAAACTGTTTAGCTTTTTCCAACTAATATAAAAATGATTATCAAATCAGTAAACAAATTTAATTAAATTTCATTAAATGGCAATAGATAAAGCCTAATGTTTTAAAGAGTTTCGCTCTACTAATTTCATGAGCTAGTCTATAGATTAGTTGGTTTTTTGTAATAAAAGTCCAGAGATTTATCTACTGGCAGATTGTGTTTAAGAGGACACAGGAGCCTTTTAAAATAGGTATTTTTAAACACAATCATATTTTGCACGTTCCCTTGCTGTTTCTGCAGATCATCATCAGGTGGTAAGACTCTGTGTTTTTTAAGTGTATTATTCTAAATGTGTTTCTTTCCAGCTGACTATTAATTTGACATGTGTGACTATACTTAGACCAGACACAATTGATAAACTTATTTAGGAGGGTTTATATGTATTTTAAATAGTAGTCAGCGGGAATAGGCTTGTTGTGGGTTTGGCCCTACGAGCAGGAAACATACACTTAACTCTGGGAGTTTAGCACGGTTTTACCAGCAGGGTGATAGGCAGAGTTTTGGTTGTTTATAAATATGTTTTCTTGTAAACAATTAAATTTTAGTATTCTGCAAGAAAGGATTTAAACAACACAACAAAACGACCGCGTGGAGCTGCGGTGGTAGGGACGGAAGGTAGAGGTGATGGTGGGGGGACGTTGCAGAAATGGCGCCCGGACGGTAGGGGCTTTGAACAGGTTCCCTATATCAAAATTGAATAATTAAATAATAGAAATGAATCGAGATAGCCTAAATAAATGAAGTCAAAATGTTTTAAATAATGTAATTAAATTTTTAAATAATAATATAAATTGAACAAATCTAAGAGCGTACAAATAAAAATGAAATAAATAAATAAATAAATTTGAATTAGGATTTAGTCGAAAGAGCGGGAGGAACCATCTGGCCTAAACCAAATCGAAAAGAAAGGAATAAGTACATAAATAAATAATTGAATATTAAATAGTAAATCAAAATGTCAAAACCCGAGATAGATAAATTGATGGCCTATTTCAAGGCAAAGGAGGAAAAAGACAAAGAAGAGCGAGAGAAAGAGAAGGCGGAAGCGAAACGATTGAGAGAGGAAGCAGAACAAAGAGCGAAGGAGAGAGAAGACAAAGAAAAACAATGGAGAGAGGAGGAGAAACAATTGAGAGAGAAAGAGAAGGAGGAAGAAAAACGATGGAGAGAGGAAGAGAAACAGTTGAGAGAGAAAGAGAAGGCGAAAGAGAAACGATTAAGAGAGGAAGAGAGACAACTGAGAGAGAAGGAAAAAGCCGAAGAGAAAATGGAAAGACAACGGTTATGGGAGGCTTTCCAGGGAAAATTCGATGACTACCAAAAAGAAAATGAGGCTAAGACAAGTCATATATATGAGAAGTTAAGCGAACATGAGACAGAAATTGAGAGACTGAAAACTAAAACGGAAACAAAAACGGCTAAATTAAACGAGAAAGTACAGGATATCCAAGAGGACATTAAAACGGTAAAGCAACAGGTCGCAAAGGTAAAGCAAACAGCTGGAGCGGGAATAGTAACACAAGTTTGCTTACCAAGGGTAATAGACAGGAACGGGGAGGCTACGTACCGTAGGATTGAGTTCTGGGGGAATGACAAGGAAGATCCAATGACATTCCTAGGGGAAATAGAAGATCTATTTTCTGAAATAGACAATACTATGGACGAGACTGCAAAATTAAGAATTGTAGAGCGATATTTGAAAGGGGCAGCGGATGCATGGTGGAAAGCCATAAAGAACAATACAGAAACTTATTCTGAATTCAGGCAGGAATTCACGGAGTATTTCTGGAGTTATCGCCAGCAGGATAGGGTACGCAGACAGATAAATCAAGGGCGCTACCATAATAATGGACCATACTCTATGGCAGAGTATTTTATTATGATGGTAAACAGGGCGAAAAACTTAGACCCGATAATCCCAGAGAACCATCTAATTTTCATGTTAATGAAACATTTCGGGAGTAATGTTCAGCTAGCTAGTGTGGGGAACCCCACAAGTAACATCAAACAAGCGATAGTTTTCCTACAACAGCTAGACAGCGTTACTGATAACGGAAATGGTAACGGGATCGCTCAAAGAAGTCAACAGAGGCAGGTTGCTCCAAACCAACAACCTAACCCTAACCCAAGGTCCCATGGTGATACCGCAAAATACCAAGAGACCAAGTATCCTAAAAACCCTCATCCTAAATCGCCTATCCCCGGACCAAGCGACCACAAGCCAAAAAACTAAATACAAGGATCTCTGGCAACAATCAGGGAGATAAGTTAACCAGGTTAGAGATCCGAAGCAATAAGAAGTTTAAAAAAATTCAGAGCGAGAGACCGAAGGAAAAGCCGGTTTACCATCATAATAAGATCAGGCTAGGCGGTTTTTCCATGTCTATTAGGGACGATTTGTTAGAGGAAAGAATTGACTCGGTTATAAAACTAGAGAATATAGATCAGTGTCCAGTGATAGAGTGCGAAATTAAAGACCATAAGTTAGTTGCACAAGTTGATACAGGTGCCCAAATGTCTGTGATTAAAACAGAAAAATACATAGCCCTAAAACAAAGCGGGAATTTATTCTATGAGCTACCTATAGCTAATGTAGCGATAGTCACAGCATTAGGGTCAACCTGTAAACGGGTCAAATTACAAACGATGCTACCTCTAACATTAAACGGACACACAAAGGAATTTGTTTTCTTGATTGTGGACAATCTACGGGTTGACCTCATCTTGGGAGCAAATACTTTGTGTGCGTTAAAAGCCCGGATAAACATGGAGAGATCGTTCATGACGTATGAAATTGATGGATATCTGCTGCACCAGGAGTTTCTTGTATCGAATAATAATAAAAATAATATAAAACAAGAGATAGGATGTAATAAAATTAATAAAATAACAAACAAAAATACTAACAAAAATGTAATATGTTCCGACGTTACAAGCGGGGAACAGGAAATAAATACAATAGGTCCGTCTTATATAGACGGGCAAATGAACGACGGCAAATTAACACCTGTAGAGCCGACATTGGAGTGCCCGATAGTGAATAGCGTGCAGAAGGGGCTGTTCACGAGCAAGGATCAGGAAGATGGGTCCTTGTGCGAGTTAGGCGATGACAAACTAAAAAATAAACAAACACGAAACAAAAATATGACTAAAAATATAAAATGTTCCACCGATACAAGCGGGGAACAAAAAATAAAATCAAAACAATTGTCAACGAATAAGGTTAAGAACGAGGTTACCAAAAATTTAAATAACAAATTGTGCGAAAATTCGAGGAAGAGTGAATTATTAAACTGTGAAAGAACGGAATCAAGTAAGCTAACGGGATTAAACAAAGCAAAAAATGGGTTAACCAAGCCTACAACAAACAAATTAAAAAATGACGAGGGACGATTCAACGAATTAAATAAAAATGGCTACAAGCCGAAACAAATAAAATTCCAACAAGTTAGGGAAAGACCTAATTGTCGGGAAACAAATCCGTTAGACTTAACAAGAATTCCAAAGCACTTTAATTCTAACCAATCTTGCTTGAAAACGAAGTCCAAATTGTTTGCTAAAAATAAATTTAAAAGTAAATCTCACCAGTATAAAAATTATCAAAATAAACCAAGTAAAAATAAATCAAAAACAAAAATAAAATACAGGAATTACGCACAATGGCGTAACACAAAACGCCGAAAGAAAACCAGAACGCGTAGAACGTATCTTAAACTAAATACGGTTAAATTGGAAAATACAAATAATCATTGCATATTAAATAAACAAGAAATGTTGGAGTTACCAGAATTGCTAAACAGTTATTCAGACGTGTTTAATGAAAGGTTTGATGAATGAGTAAAAAATATTTTAAAACTAAATACTATTAAGAAAGGCAGTACAAATAAATAACCGCTGTACTTTTAAATAAACCAGAATTGTCTAGGTTGAAATAATTTATAACAAAGTATCCAGATGTTTGAATGAAAGACCCACCGAGTCGAACAAATGTAAACAAAGGCTCAAGGTTAAGGGCAATCACTTGTGTTTGTAAACACAGCCACAAGGAAATATCCGGTGGACGGGCGGGGAACGAGTTTATGAAAACATTCCTTGTAACAAAATAAGCCGGACGTACCAAAATAGTAGAGGGCAAAAAAGCCTAAATGTATTTAAAACAGGACAAAGTCAATAAGATGTTCTACGGAATTTCCAAAATGTTTAATGGGAAAGTTTAAGGGATAAGAAGCAAAATCAGGAACAATAACCTGATTTGTTACAATTAATCAAATCAACTGTGTCAACAATTATAAAATATCTTGTAATATACTCTGTAAAATTGTATATGATACTAAAAACATTAAGAAGTTTTATGACAAGTAAAGGGATTCTAGAATGTGACCCTTACACTTATCGTAATCCTAAAAGTACAGAAATGCCTAATTAGAATATTGTTCAATAATAGAACCAGTACGCGAGCGATAAACTAAGTCAGGCAGGAATTAAATTGTCATAATGATTAATAAACTGATTTAATGTAAAAACAAGAATAAGCAGTAATTGAATAAGGCTAAATCTAGACTTTAAGATTAGCTACGTATTTGTAAAGGAACGAATGTTAAAATCTAAAACAAACTCTTTAATAACTAAATCAACATTACAAAAGTATTAGTCAGGAAGTCTTTGTGTGCTGAGCAAACATTGGCGAGCTACATTCACTGCGTAAATCAAACAAGCGGGTTAAATCAAGCAACAATCAGGCAGATAGCAGGCGAATCTTAATAACTTGTACAACAAATACGCGGACAGACTTTTGCAAAATCAAACAAGAAATTTGTGTGCATGAAATAGTGGGTCGTTAGATCAGACTATCACTGTACAATATAAAACAAGAAAACTTGTGTACTAACGATCAAGGTCGCAACAATAAGAAACTTTGCATTAAAATCAGAAGCAATCAAGAGTTATCAAGTGGACTTCGATAATCTGGACACAAGCCAGTTTTATAAACTGTACAATCTAAAGATAGAGAATTTAAAAAGCAAGTTTCGTTCCGTTTAATATGATAAGTAGAATTGTTGTATTAGAATGTTTACAAGCCAGCTCATTGACCTTGTCAGGTAGTTTGGAATGTGGAATCCACGCAATAGTTAGCCGCTACGGAAGGTTTATCGGAAAATAAACAAATTAAACTTGATAAACTGTACTTCCACAGCTGACACAATAATACGTAATAGTTAAGATATGAATGGAATATGTTTAAAAAATAGTATTGTAAGATTAGTTAGGTTTTTAATTGCAAGTCATTGTTTTTAAAGCCATAACTAGTATAAAATGAAATTGACGTGGTAAATATATAAAGGAAATGACAGCCATCAGTGTGGTGAATGATGTGTAATTTGACAAAATAAAAGTTAGTGTAAACAAAAGTGACTAATAAATTGCTAATTGACTTGTGTTTGAAGTGTTTCAGGGTGAAAACTTCTCAAGAAACAAGAGAATAATAATAAGAAAATTTTGTAATAGAATAAGATAGTTTAAGTAATAATAAGATAAGGAATTGGTAAAAAACATTTTAACAAAGTAAAACATTTTTAACCTCTCAAACGGGGAAATTGCAACGGGGTGAAGGACCGTCGCAAGTGGGAAATAAGTAATTTCCTGTTTTTTAGAAATAAAGCTGTTTTTAAAATAATCAAGTAGGGAATTATACAATTATTAAAGAGGGAAAAATTAAATAAAACAGTAAATAGAATAGTTAAGCCACACTAAAGAATGTTATAAAATGAATATGTAATAACTAACTAAATTTGAACATCGAGAGTGAAGCGAAAAAATTCTAAGTGCCTAAAAAAGCTATTTTTCGAACCAAACCACGTAGAACTTTCATCGACATTTCAAAAGAACCACAATAACCTAGAATGAACATTAAAGAAAACAGAATTCAAAAAACTTAAGAAACAAAAAAGTTACAGCCGTTTAAATAAAATAGACATTTTTCAGTGTTCTAAAATTAATTATCAAACTATGCAAGCTAAAACAGATTCGTTGCCCGACTTGCCTGTACAAGGAATAAATCGAGCGATAGCAAACTTGCAGGCGGGGTGCGGTAGGTAAAATTCACCGCTATATATACTTGGTCTCTAAGCTTTTAGAGACAGTCTGTAAAAATTTTCTAACACGAGGTGCCGCGGGACGCTATGCTGGACCGCGAGTAGAGACCGTCAGCAGGCCAGATGGACAATAACCTCAGCGCTTTCGACATCCAGGACCACCAAGGATGAAGGCTCCAGACTCAGCCTCCAGGACGCTCGAATAGAGGGAAACCACCACCGACGAACCAGGGATGGCGACTTCCGGTGTCCAAGGACCAGGGAATCCAGACGAGGGACCCCAAGGACCGGCAAGAACATCTTTGGCAAGTCATTTTCTTTATTCGAAATCAGTCACGTCAAATTTAGTTAGTTAATTTTATTAAATTCAAACAAATTTGCAAGCTTAAAACAATGACTTCACCCTTTATAAAATTCTAAATAAATTGTATGCTAAGTAAATGAATTTATGTGCTCAGAATATTTTAAATAATGAATATTAAAATTACAAAAGGTTTTTGGCCATAAGCCGTTTATTTAAAGAAAATGAGAGATTCTCGAATATTATAAAGTTAAAAATTAAAGGTTACGAACTATGAATTTACCAATTCCATATAGGAGATAAAATATTATTATGTGTAATTTTGAAAATAATTTTATGTTATGTCTATGTTATTAATCTATATGCAAAGTATAATTTTTCAAAGCATAAGAAACGAGAAGTAACTCAGTGAATTGTTTTGCTAATATAATTGTGTAATCTTTTGAAGGATAAATTTTCTTTTTTATTTCAATAAATAGAGTTAAATATGTCATAAAAATCAACATTATTTGCATTCCATCCTGTGTCAAATAACCAATAAAAACTGTTTAGCTTTTTCCAACTAATATAAAAATGATTATCAAATCAGTAAACAAATTTAATTAAATTTCATTAAATGGCAATAGATAAAGCCTAATGTTTTAAAGAGTTTCGCTCTACTAATTTCATGAGCTAGTCTATAGATTAGTTGGTTTTTTGTAATAAAAGTCCAGAGATTTATCTACTGGCAGATTGTGTTTAAGAGGACACAGGAGCCTTTTAAAATAGGTATTTTTAAACACAATCATATTTTGCACGTTCCCTTGCTGTTTCTGCAGATCATCATCAGGTGGTAAGACTCTGTGTTTTTTAAGTGTATTATTCTAAATGTGTTTCTTTCCAGCTGACTATTAATTTGACATGTGTGACTATACTTAGACCAGACACAATTGATAAACTTATTTAGGAGGGTTTATATGTATTTTAAATAGTAGTCAGCGGGAATAGGCTTGTTGTGGGTTTGGCCCTACGAGCAGGAAACATACACTTAACTCTGGGAGTTTAGCACGGTTTTACCAGCAGGGTGATAGGCAGAGTTTTGGTTGTTTATAAATATGTTTTCTTGTAAACAATTAAATTTTAGTATTCTGCAAGAAAGGATTTAAACAACACAACAAAACGACCGCGTGGAGCTGCGGTGGTAGGGACGGAAGGTAGAGGTGATGGTGGGGGGACGTTGCAGAAATGGCGCCCGGACGGTAGGGGCTTTGAACAGGTTCCCTATATCAAAATTGAATAATTAAATAATAGAAATGAATCGAGATAGCCTAAATAAATGAAGTCAAAATGTTTTAAATAATGTAATTAAATTTTTAAATAATAATATAAATTGAACAAATCTAAGAGCGTACAAATAAAAATGAAATAAATAAATAAATAAATTTGAATTAGGATTTAGTCGAAAGAGCGGGAGGAACCATCTGGCCTAAACCAAATCGAAAAGAAAGGAATAAGTACATAAATAAATAATTGAATATTAAATAGTAAATCAAAATGTCAAAACCCGAGATAGATAAATTGATGGCCTATTTCAAGGCAAAGGAGGAAAAAGACAAAGAAGAGCGAGAGAAAGAGAAGGCGGAAGCGAAACGATTGAGAGAGGAAGCAGAACAAAGAGCGAAGGAGAGAGAAGACAAAGAAAAACAATGGAGAGAGGAGGAGAAACAATTGAGAGAGAAAGAGAAGGAGGAAGAAAAACGATGGAGAGAGGAAGAGAAACAGTTGAGAGAGAAAGAGAAGGCGAAAGAGAAACGATTAAGAGAGGAAGAGAGACAACTGAGAGAGAAGGAAAAAGCCGAAGAGAAAATGGAAAGACAACGGTTATGGGAGGCTTTCCAGGGAAAATTCGATGACTACCAAAAAGAAAATGAGGCTAAGACAAGTCATATATATGAGAAGTTAAGCGAACATGAGACAGAAATTGAGAGACTGAAAACTAAAACGGAAACAAAAACGGCTAAATTAAACGAGAAAGTACAGGATATCCAAGAGGACATTAAAACGGTAAAGCAACAGGTCGCAAAGGTAAAGCAAACAGCTGGAGCGGGAATAGTAACACAAGTTTGCTTACCAAGGGTAATAGACAGGAACGGGGAGGCTACGTACCGTAGGATTGAGTTCTGGGGGAATGACAAGGAAGATCCAATGACATTCCTAGGGGAAATAGAAGATCTATTTTCTGAAATAGACAATACTATGGACGAGACTGCAAAATTAAGAATTGTAGAGCGATATTTGAAAGGGGCAGCGGATGCATGGTGGAAAGCCATAAAGAACAATACAGAAACTTATTCTGAATTCAGGCAGGAATTCACGGAGCATTTCTGGAGTTATCGCCAGCAGGATAGGGTACGCAGACAGATAAATCAAGGGCGCTACCATAATAATGGACCATACTCTATGGCAGAGTATTTTATTATGATGGTAAACAGGGCGAAAAACTTAGACCCGATAATCCCAGAGAACCATCTAATTTTCATGTTAATGAAACATTTCGGGAGTAATGTTCAGCTAGCTAGTGTGGGGAACCCCACAAGTAACATCAAACAAGCGATAGTTTTCCTACAACAGCTAGACAGCGTTACTGATAACGGAAATGGTAACGGGATCGCTCAAAGAAGTCAACAGAGGCAGGTTGCTCCAAACCAACAACCTAACCCTAACCCAAGGTCCCATGGTGATACCGCAAAATACCAAGAGACCAAGTATCCTAAAAACCCTCATCCTAAATCGCCTATCCCCGGACCAAGCGACCACAAGCCAAAAAACTAAATACAAGGATCTCTGGCAACAATCAGGGAGATAAGTTAACCAGGTTAGAGATCCGAAGCAATAAGAAGTTTAAAAAAATTCAGAGCGAGAGACCGAAGGAAAAGCCGGTTTACCATCATAATAAGATCAGGCTAGGCGGTTTTTCCATGTCTATTAGGGACGATTTGTTAGAGGAAAGAATTGACTCGGTTATAAAACTAGAGAATATAGATCAGTGTCCAGTGATAGAGTGCGAAATTAAAGACCATAAGTTAGTTGCACAAGTTGATACAGGTGCCCAAATGTCTGTGATTAAAACAGAAAAATACATAGCCCTAAAACAAAGCGGGAATTTATTCTATGAGCTACCTATAGCTAATGTAGCGATAGTCACAGCATTAGGGTCAACCTGTAAACGGGTCAAATTACAAACGATGCTACCTCTAACATTAAACGGACACACAAAGGAATTTGTTTTCTTGATTGTGGACAATCTACGGGTTGACCTCATCTTGGGAGCAAATACTTTGTGTGCGTTAAAAGCCCGGATAAACATGGAGAGATCGTTCATGACGTATGAAATTGATGGATATCTGCTGCACCAGGAGTTTCTTGTATCGAATAATAATAAAAATAATATAAAACAAGAGATAGGATGTAATAAAATTAATAAAATAACAAACAAAAATACTAACAAAAATGTAATATGTTCCGACGTTACAAGCGGGGAACAGGAAATAAATACAATAGGTCCGTCTTATATAGACGGGCAAATGAACGACGGCAAATTAACACCTGTAGAGCCGACATTGGAGTGCCCGATAGTGAATAGCGTGCAGAAGGGGCTGTTCACGAGCAAGGATCAGGAAGATGGGTCCTTGTGCGAGTTAGGCGATGACAAACTAAAAAATAAACAAACACGAAACAAAAATATGACTAAAAATATAAAATGTTCCACCGATACAAGCGGGGAACAAAAAATAAAATCAAAACAATTGTCAACGAATAAGGTTAAGAACGAGGTTACCAAAAATTTAAATAACAAATTGTGCGAAAATTCGAGGAAGAGTGAATTATTAAACTGTGAAAGAACGGAATCAAGTAAGCTAACGGGATTAAACAAAGCAAAAAATGGGTTAACCAAGCCTACAACAAACAAATTAAAAAATGACGAGGGACGATTCAACGAATTAAATAAAAATGGCTACAAGCCGAAACAAATAAAATTCCAACAAGTTAGGGAAAGACCTAATTGTCGGGAAACAAATCCGTTAGACTTAACAAGAATTCCAAAGCACTTTAATTCTAACCAATCTTGCTTGAAAACGAAGTCCAAATTGTTTGCTAAAAATAAATTTAAAAGTAAATCTCACCAGTATAAAAATTATCAAAATAAACCAAGTAAAAATAAATCAAAAACAAAAATAAAATACAGGAATTACGCACAATGGCGTAACACAAAACGCCGAAAGAAAACCAGAACGCGTAGAACGTATCTTAAACTAAATACGGTTAAATTGGAAAATACAAATAATCATTGCATATTAAATAAACAAGAAATGTTGGAGTTACCAGAATTGCTAAACAGTTATTCAGACGTGTTTAATGAAAGGTTTGATGAATGAGTAAAAAATATTTTAAAACTAAATACTATTAAGAAAGGCAGTACAAATAAATAACCGCTGTACTTTTAAATAAACCAGAATTGTCTAGGTTGAAATAATTTATAACAAAGTATCCAGATGTTTGAATGAAAGACCCACCGAGTCGAACAAATGTAAACAAAGGCTCAAGGTTAAGGGCAATCACTTGTGTTTGTAAACACAGCCACAAGGAAATATCCGGTGGACGGGCGGGGAACGAGTTTATGAAAACATTCCTTGTAACAAAATAAGCCGGACGTACCAAAATAGTAGAGGGCAAAAAAGCCTAAATGTATTTAAAACAGGACAAAGTCAATAAGATGTTCTACGGAATTTCCAAAATGTTTAATGGGAAAGTTTAAGGGATAAGAAGCAAAATCAGGAACAATAACCTGATTTGTTACAATTAATCAAATCAACTGTGTCAACAATTATAAAATATCTTGTAATATACTCTGTAAAATTGTATATGATACTAAAAACATTAAGAAGTTTTATGACAAGTAAAGGGATTCTAGAATGTGACCCTTACACTTATCGTAATCCTAAAAGTACAGAAATGCCTAATTAGAATATTGTTCAATAATAGAACCAGTACGCGAGCGATAAACTAAGTCAGGCAGGAATTAAATTGTCATAATGATTAATAAACTGATTTAATGTAAAAACAAGAATAAGCAGTAATTGAATAAGGCTAAATCTAGACTTTAAGATTAGCTACGTATTTGTAAAGGAACGAATGTTAAAATCTAAAACAAACTCTTTAATAACTAAATCAACATTACAAAAGTATTAGTCAGGAAGTCTTTGTGTGCTGAGCAAACATTGGCGAGCTACATTCACTGCGTAAATCAAACAAGCGGGTTAAATCAAGCAACAATCAGGCAGATAGCAGGCGAATCTTAATAACTTGTACAACAAATACGCGGACAGACTTTTGCAAAATCAAACAAGAAATTTGTGTGCATGAAATAGTGGGTCGTTAGATCAGACTATCACTGTACAATATAAAACAAGAAAACTTGTGTACTAACGATCAAGGTCGCAACAATAAGAAACTTTGCATTAAAATCAGAAGCAATCAAGAGTTATCAAGTGGACTTCGATAATCTGGACACAAGCCAGTTTTATAAACTGTACAATCTAAAGATAGAGAATTTAAAAAGCAAGTTTCGTTCCGTTTAATATGATAAGTAGAATTGTTGTATTAGAATGTTTACAAGCCAGCTCATTGACCTTGTCAGGTAGTTTGGAATGTGGAATCCACGCAATAGTTAGCCGCTACGGAAGGTTTATCGGAAAATAAACAAATTAAACTTGATAAACTGTACTTCCACAGCTGACACAATAATACGTAATAGTTAAGATATGAATGGAATATGTTTAAAAAATAGTATTGTAAGATTAGTTAGGTTTTTAATTGCAAGTCATTGTTTTTAAAGCCATAACTAGTATAAAATGAAATTGACGTGGTAAATATATAAAGGAAGTGACAGCCATCAGTGTGGTGAATGATGTGTAATTTGACAAAATAAAAGTTAGTGTAAACAAAAGTGACTAATAAATTGCTAATTGACTTGTGTTTGAAGTGTTTCAGGGTGAAAACTTCTCAAGAAACAAGAGAATAATAATAAGAAAATTTTGTAATAGAATAAGATAGTTTAAGTAATAATAAGATAAGGAATTGGTAAAAAACATTTTAACAAAGTAAAACATTTTTAACCTCTCAAACGGGGAAATTGCAACGGGGTGAAGGACCGTCGCAAGTGGGAAATAAGTAATTTCCTGTTTTTTAGAAATAAAGCTGTTTTTAAAATAATCAAGTAGGGAATTATACAATTATTAAAGAGGGAAAAATTAAATAAAACAGTAAATAGAATAGTTAAGCCACACTAAAGAATGTTATAAAATGAATATGTAATAACTAACTAAATTTGAACATCGAGAGTGAAGCGAAAAAATTCTAAGTGCCTAAAAAAGCTATTTTTCGAACCAAACCACGTAGAACTTTCATCGACATTTCAAAAGAACCACAATAACCTAGAATGAACATTAAAGAAAACAGAATTCAAAAAACTTAAGAAACAAAAAAGTTACAGCCGTTTAAATAAAATAGACATTTTTCAGTGTTCTAAAATTAATTATCAAACTATGCAAGCTAAAACAGATTCGTTGCCCGACTTGCCTGTACAAGGAATAAATCGAGCGATAGCAAACTTGCAGGCGGGGTGCGGTAGGTAAAATTCACCGCTATATATACTTGGTCTCTAAGCTTTTAGAGACAGTCTGTAAAAATTTTCTAACACGAGGTGCCGCGGGACGCTATGCTGGACCGCGAGTAGAGACCGTCAGCAGGCCAGATGGACAATAACCTCAGCGCTTTCGACATCCAGGACCACCAAGGATGAAGGCTCCAGACTCAGCCTCCAGGACGCTCGAATAGAGGGAAACCACCACCGACGAACCAGGGATGGCGACTTCCGGTGTCCAAGGACCAGGGAATCCAGACGAGGGACCCCAAGGACCGGCAAGAACATCTTTGGCAAGTCATTTTCTTTATTCGAAATCAGTCACGTCAAATTTAGTTAGTTAATTTTATTAAATTCAAACAAATTTGCAAGCTTAAAACAATGACTTCACCCTTTATAAAATTCTAAATAAATTGTATGCTAAGTAAATGAATTTATGTGCTCAGAATATTTTAAATAATGAATATTAAAATTACAAAAGGTTTTTGGCCATAAGCCGTTTATTTAAAGAAAATGAGAGATTCTCGAATATTATAAAGTTAAAAATTAAAGGTTACGAACTATGAATTTACCAATTCCATATAGGAGATAAAATATTATTATGTGTAATTTTGAAAATAATTTTATGTTATGTCTATGTTATTAATCTATATGCAAAGTATAATTTTTCAAAGCATAAGAAACGAGAAGTAACTCAGTGAATTGTTTTGCTAATATAATTGTGTAATCTTTTGAAGGATAAATTTTCTTTTTTATTTCAATAAATAGAGTTAAATATGTCATAAAAATCAACATTATTTGCATTCCATCCTGTGTCAAATAACCAATAAAAACTGTTTAGCTTTTTCCAACTAATATAAAAATGATTATCAAATCAGTAAACAAATTTAATTAAATTTCATTAAATGGCAATAGATAAAGCCTAATGTTTTAAAGAGTTTCGCTCTACTAATTTCATGAGCTAGTCTATAGATTAGTTGGTTTTTTGTAATAAAAGTCCAGAGATTTATCTACTGGCAGATTGTGTTTAAGAGGACACAGGAGCCTTTTAAAATAGGTATTTTTAAACACAATCATATTTTGCACGTTCCCTTGCTGTTTCTGCAGATCATCATCAGGTGGTAAGACTCTGTGTTTTTTAAGTGTATTATTCTAAATGTGTTTCTTTCCAGCTGACTATTAATTTGACATGTGTGACTATACTTAGACCAGACACAATTGATAAACTTATTTAGGAGGGTTTATATGTATTTTAAATAGTAGTCAGCGGGAATAGGCTTGTTGTGGGTTTGGCCCTACGAGCAGGAAACATACACTTAACTCTGGGAGTTTAGCACGGTTTTACCAGCAGGGTGATAGGCAGAGTTTTGGTTGTTTATAAATATGTTTTCTTGTAAACAATTAAATTTTAGTATTCTGCAAGAAAGGATTTAAACAACACAACAAAACGACCGCGTGGAGCTGCGGTGGTAGGGACGGAAGGTAGAGGTGATGGTGGGGGGACGTTGCAGTGTGTGTGTGTGTGTGTGTGTGTGTGTGTGTGTGTGTGTGTGTGTGTATTTAGGCTCGTATATAGAAGATATAAGTGGTTTCAATCTTCTATTTGTAAATTAGTTTTCAAAAATTACCCTATTTAAAAGTCTTGTGACCCTCTACTGCTCTACGATTTTGTTTCCAATAGTGAAAAATCCAAATGTGCTCAATCAAAAATAAATAATCTTTTGTTTTGTGTTTTGATCACGTCTAAATAAAAACATGTTGTAAACATGTTGTAAACATATTGTTATTTTAATGAAATATAACAGTTTTCCTAAAAAGTTATGATTTTATTATAATGTTTTATAACAAATTATATTTAGTGCATAAATATAATATCATAACAGATTAGATAAACGAGGTTGTTAAATATTTTGTAAATCAATTCACTTAAAATACTTTTAAAATTTGTAAAAAAATCCACTGCACACTCAATCATTAGTAGTTAGACAGTTTTGATTTCAGAAATTCTATTATAGGCCTACATTTTTTTAGAAAGAAAGTGTTGAATATTATTTTTAACCTCAATACGACTATTTTTTATTATCTTCTACATATATAGACTTTACTTTTTAATTATTTAATCCTGTTCAAGAAAAGAGAACGAAATCATTCTGTGAAGGAAAGAAAGAACTTTGAAAGTAAAGAAAAGGTATTCGTCTTTGTTAGTGGACGCAGTAAATAAAATTTAGGTCCTTGGAAAACTCCGATAGAAAGGTAAAGAACAAGATTAAGATCGAGAAATTCCTTTTAGCAAGAACAGAGTGAAGTGAAGCTCATATATTTTATTAGATATATCTGTCGAATCACAGTGAAATTACTTAAATAATGTTTTTATTATATATATATATATATATATGTGTGTGTGTGTGTAAATATATATATATATATATATATATATATATATATTTATTTATTTATTTATTTGCATACATACATACACACACACACACACACATATATATATATATATATATATATATATATATATATATTTATTTATTTACATACA